>JAIGNY010001647.1:1642500-1765000 GCA_020152595.1 Chiridota heheva | reverse complement strand
CTTTTTTGGAAAACATCACGAAACATCCCAACTCATTTACGTTCTGGTGCAAAAAGGGCCCTGAACTTGACTCTTTCATCATCGGTTTTATTGGGCATATAATTAATTCCGTGCTACCTTGGGTCAAACTAGGTAGCACAAAACTAATAAGGTATCACTCCGCAATCTAAAAATAAGAATTGAAAGTACCCTCATCCGAGAAATACTCGATGGTACTTTTTGGAAAACATCACAAAAGATCCCAAATCTATAACATTCTGGTAACAAAATGGACAGAATAATTAGTTCCGTGCTACCACTAACAATCCTTTCTCCGTTCAGGTAGCATGGAACTAATACAGTATCACTCCGCCATAAAAAACCATAATATTGGCAAATTGCCCGCAGTATTGGTAAATTGCATGCTGCCAAGTTAGTTCACCCATACATTGTTCAGTTCGGTGTTATACCCATGCACGTCCCAGGACCATAATTGACAAAAGGAGAGTGGGTGCATCCATGGGGGTTTATACAATATTTTTTAAACACTATGTATTCTTAATCTTCTACCTGTCTACCAGAAAGTGGAGTAGGCCTACAAGCTGAGAATTACGGTGGTGATCACACTGTTTGTAAGTACGCTTCCAAGTCGCACCCAAAGTCCAAGTAACAGAGTGAGGTCAGTAATGTAAAATATGGAATACTTACAAATGATTGATCAATTGATTGATTGTGATCTTCGACTTTTCACATTAATCTACTTTTTTGGAGCGTCTACGGAAAACTCCATGCAACTTGAAACTGACATGCATCATTCATGCATTCATTGGTTCAGTATATTGATGATGCAAAATCTGGGATAAAAGAAACACGTGACAAAGAACGTGAAAGCCGAATGAAGGTAGCACAAAACTAATTATTTTCCCTATTAAAGCCCATGATGAAAGAGTCAAGTTTGGGGTCCTTTTTGTACCAGAATGTTATAGATTTGGGATCTTTTGTGATGCTTTCCAAAAAGTACCATCTAATATCTCTTGGATGAGGGTACTTTTAGTAGGGGGTCATTAGAGGTTTTGGCCCTTTTTTTTTAGGCTGAAGTGAAGAGGTGTTATACACCCTAACCAAATTACTCAAATTTTGGTGTGAGTCCATGGTAAAATAGTTCCCCATGAAACTTTTAATTTTCGGACTCGTGAACGAAGGTCATTTTTTGTCCCAAAATATTCGTCTGCATGGTAATACTGGCGTTTCTATTCTGCCATTTGTCGTGCGATTTCCTTTTGACATCTTTTAAAGTTGGCATTACTTCAGACAGACTATGAAACTTTTCAGTTTCAGCAATTTGCATTGGGACTAGTAAACATGACAAGTAAACATTGGGTATGAGGATGGTGTGATATCCACACCTCCCCTATACTTTTAAGTCACCCTTAAAAGTATAGGGGAGGTGTGATCTGATATAGACAGATGGACGGGCTATCAAATTATATACCCAAACAAAAGTGTAATTTTTTGGTTCCGATCATTGCCGAAAAAGGTCAGAAACACATTCGGTTTCGTTGGAGGGAGAGGGAACAAGGGGAGTGAGGAGGGGGGAGAGGGTGCGTGTATGGATTTATGCATTGCTATTTTTAGTGATAATGTCTTGAATGTATGCTTGAATATATAGGTGGGATTGTTAGCTGGTTAGCAAAATGTTACTTTAATAAACATATCCATGGCAACCGTAGATTCAATATCAGTAAAGTGAGCGTGGTGGTGCCTGGTATTGGGCAGGAAAGTTCTGTGGTCATTATAAGTTGACCTCATTATAGTTCTTGAGGGGCGGCGTATAATATGAGTTTGCTAAAATTGCTTGTAGAGATTGAAATCTCAAGAGTGGTTTGATGTCATGTAGCAGATAGCTCATGATCTGCTGGTGTGCTGGTGTGGTGTGTTATTCTGTTTTGTAGATGCCATCTCTCTGAATAGGCTAGGCGTGTCTTAAAGTAATCCATTCCTCAAATCATTCAACACAAAAAGTTGGCAAGGTTTCAATGAAATAATGAAAAATAAAATCAGTTAATATCTTCATTCTTAACATTCACACATCTCATATGATTACTGATCTTCCGAGACTGCCATGGGAACCATATACTGATCAGGGAGTTGTACTGATATAATGCGCTATGTCAGCACGTAGAACACAGAAGATCATTTTGGTCCATGCTCCAGTCACTTCATTTTCTGGTGGACCAACCTAGCTAGCCTAGCCTGACGAGCAAAATGAAAAGTAAAGAATACAAAATTGGTACAAATCACATTTTTTATTTTCTAGAAAAAGTGGAGGACCTGTGTCTTCCAGACTGCCAGAACCGCCGTCTTAAAACTAATGGTGCTGGCGCGCCGCCGTTTTATATTTAGGGATGTTATGAACTATTTTGCCATCAAGCGGCTTCCAGTGGAAATTCCTCAAAATAGTCCTGGTAGAATGGTTTTCCCTTTTTTTTCTCTCGATGCACACGGACAACAGCAAGAAAACATAAAGAAGAAGCAACTAGATTGTCTGATTTCGATCTTAGAAGATGTCTTTTTTGAGCCATGGATGTATTTTTAGATTTAAATTTATTGTGTTTTGGTTGTTTGGGCACAGTTAGAAATTAAGTTGCCGCAAGGTTATTGTTTGTATTATTGACAGTTGTATTATTGACAAGCTATTTACGGTTCTATAATTGGCATTTGTATACCTTTGGATATAATCCTGGTTTGATTTGCAACGAAGCCAAAAGAATAAAGAATAAATTAAGATCAATAACTACAACAACAAACCGACCGTATCTTGGCCATCAACAGGGTGTCGCATAAAAACATCACTCCTGGCAACTACAAGTCGACATGTCGACGAGCATTTAAAATTCCTACCCCAAAAGGGAGAGGCAAAAATAATTAAGTGCCTAAAAAGGGCGTGAAATAATAATTTTAAATAAGGCGCCAGGGGTAAAGGTAATTGTCCCCTTCCTTTAAAGCTTTGCCGTTTATCTGCAGATCTGCATATATCAGATAACCTGTGCCCAGGTGCCACGGAACACACAAGACAAAGCTATGCAAAAATTGCTTAGTCTCTTAATACTGCATGAGTGGCCTAAACAAAAAAGCTATCCATTGCGTTGCTGATCGCATCATCACATTAAGCATACAGCATAGTGGGGGAAATAGCTAACAGGGTCATTATAGCTCTGTGACTTTTACCCTTGTGACCCCAGAGTCTACGGGATAGAACTTCATGCGTCAAGGTATAATGGAACAACGTAAGGTTGGTATAGGTCTTGCCACTTTTGGAGTTTAAAAATTTAATTAATTACCATTCCAAAGATATCAGGGAAAGGAGGGGGTGACCTCAACCGGTCACTAGTACTGTATGTCTGTGACATTTGACCACGTGACCCCAGATTTACAAGACACAAGTTCATGTACCAAGGGTTGGTACAGATCTTGCTCTCTTGGAATTTAAAGTGGTACTAAATTGCATAAATTATATATTGTATATTTGATCTTTGACCCTAACCACCAAAATAACATCTTAAATTGTTTGGCATTTATTTTACCCTACTATGTGACACCACCCACGTGTGGTATATGATATGTGATTTTATTGGGTAATTATGTACTAATTTGTACATTTTTGTGCCACTTTAAATTCCGAAAATGCGCAAGACCTATACCAATCCTATGTTTGTATCATAACTTGTGTCAAAAAGTCTCAGAGCCTTTCGTCATTTCCCCTTTTAGTTATGGAATGGTAAGTATGACGTGAGCATGAATGGTGTCATACAACTAGCAGGGTGATAATGTGAACAATTTCAAAAGTTGTCTTAGTAATTAGGGTCAAGGGTCGAGTTCAGAGGTCAAACATGTGATCTTAGAGGGTAATTATGTACTAATTTGTACATTTTGTGCCAAAAGTTACAGAGCAATAGTGACCCTGTTAACTATTTCCCCCACTATCAGACTATGCTGTATGCTTAAGGTGATGAGATCAGCAACTCCATGGATTGCTTTCTTGTTAAGTTGGTGGTTATTGACGTCAATTAGATTTTGAACTTCAATAAATAATTCAATCGATTTCTCTGTTTCTGTCAATAAAGCAATTTAAAAATATTTTTCTACATTTAATTGCAATCAAGTGAGAATCATCTTTTCCTGTTACATGTATGACACTCTATCGATTTTCTTCACACAGGGGTGTTTTGGTGGGAACTTACAGCTTCAGACTGCCTTTTTAAGAATCTTCTCAGCTTGCGAACAAACATCCACAATCAATAATAGTGACAAAAAGATTTACAAGTGCAATTTTTACGCGTGTAACCATATATGTGGTTCTTATCCCCCGAGAAATGACCCTTCACATGCTTTTTCTGGCACTCCAAGCATACATTGCAGTGGGGAGGTGCAACGGGTGCATGCGAACGCATCCCCATCAACCGCCAAGGTACAACAATCTATTCTGGTGTTCAACAACAGAAAACGCACCCCATCCCTACCCTCGTGGAAAATCTATAAATCCGAGATCTAGATCTAGAGAGTAGCATTGGTAAAACTTCCATCTTGTTCTGACAAATATTGAAAGGCGTCAGGAAATACATGATGGCAGGGCGTCACTATGATGGTGTGGCCGTGCAGCACACCAGAAATAATTTGCTGTCGGAAAAATCATGCAGTTTGTCAGGAAAATTCTCCCATTTTTCGGAAAGTTCAAAATATACAGGTATAAAGTAAGACCATCCATTACTGTCGTGTAGATTCGTGTTCGCCCGGTTTGTCGAGAAAGAAATTGGTATTCACATCATTATGCAGTAAAACTCCGTTTACTCAGAAATGGTTGTGTTGGAATTGTAGTGAAACCCTCAATTTTGGATCAAACACTTTTAAGTTTGGACCAAAAACCTTCAAGTTTGCATTTCAAGATCCGCCGTTTAGTCATTCGATTTCTGTTTTCGCGGATTGCGGCATTTTAGTATGAAGCATGAGCAGATTAAGCTTTAATGGGCCTTAGGCTGAGTCTGTATTTTGTAAAAAAAAAAAATAGGAATGATGACTTCTTATTACTTTGACTAAAAATCCTGAGCTCATGATCTAATAATCCTATAAAGTGTACTAACTCTTTTTCAAAGATGATTTTTAGAGCATGCATTTTATTTGTTTTACACCTAATTTTGGCGCCCCGCTGGGTCTTAAGCAGACTATGCAACCTATAGGCCACACTTGAAATGGCAACCATAGGGGTCATTAGTGTTATACTGCATAGAAAAAACCTCACATTTTGTTTGGGATTGTTAACGAATTTATCTTGTTTAAGAGTTTCATGACTTAGGATGCGAGAATTTTAAAACAATAATCAAAATTCAACCAAATTTGAGATTTTCCCGCTATGCAGCGTAACACTAAATAACCCCTATGGTTGCCTTTTCAAGTGTGGCCTATAGGGCTATTAACCCCTGGTATGAAGGACATGGTGACAAAATGACCAGCCCTCGTAAAGTTGAGCAAATCCGTTATCCATTTTGTATGTATGGCTTTAAATATGATTATACACGCTACCTTTAGAAAGTAATTACCTTGGATGGTGCTGTGCTTGCCAGTAACATACAGAGCACGTCCCGTGATCCGGAGGGTGGATCTTGAAATGCTTGGTATTGAAAATCTTCAAGTGTGGATTAATACTTTTGGGTAAAATTCTCCAGTTTTGGATGAAAATCTGCAATTATTTAGACCATATATTCTCAAGTTCTATACCATACCCCCAAGTTTCCCGCTTACAATCAGAAAAATTGCACTGGTACAAATTAGATTTTCATGAAACCTTGCTGCTAAATTTCTCTCATTTTCGGGAAATGCTCTTCAATTTCAGGAAATTTCCTCATTTTCGAGAAGCATTCTTTTATTTTCGGAATTTGTTTTTAAATTTTCCAAGAAATTTGCCTCAATTTCCGGGACATTTCCTTTATTTTCCAGATATTTTGGCAAAATTTCACCACTATGTTACAAAATTTTGGCTCAATTTTACCATTTTGTTCAATTTCCCATTGCATCTCCAAACCGGGCAGAAAGTATGTAAGGGAGAGTCGAGGGGAAGGGGGGGGACTTCGTACGCTTTTGGTTATAGCATTAGGAAATTAACACTTTCTGTCGGGACAGATTATCCCAACTGCTCTTTTTTAACGCCACTCTGAATGTTGCACCCCGCTGCCCCTCACTCTCAGAGGGTCTTTATATGGTGGGTTGAACCATATAGTTTCCACCAAGACACCCCATGCTTGAGCCGAATCGATGTCTTACCACGTAAAACAGTAAAATATAACGCAGTACACTTTTCACTTCATTGCAAGGCCATGCAAAGGTAGAAAAAAATGTTTTTAAATTTCTCCATTGACAGAAACAGAGAAATCGATTCAATGATGAATTGACGTTCATTGCTTCTGATCACCTTGAATCTAATTGTAGAATTGTCACATTTCCCACACAATGCACTCCTCCATTTCATTTCTACATATCGATTTGGAGCTCTGTCAATGCTTTGTCATTTTATAAATAATAAATGAAGATGCTCAAGTTTATTTGCACAGTTGTATGCAAACTTAAAATTCACGTGTTGATCAACGCTCTTATATTGTGATTCGGCAACCCTGACTAGCTGATAGCAAGTAGAAATATCAAGGGGTATAGGCCTATTCTGTAATCAGAACCAAAAGGTTTTTGTTGCTTTTTTCATAAGCTGATTGATTTGTAAAATTTGTATTAACTGTCATGTCATTGCATATCATGAAAAATTTGTTCCAAGATATTTATTCATAATAATCATAAGCCATACCCACCTTGCAGACCAATAAAAATGTTGACAACATTAGCATTTGCACAATAATTAAAAACAATATCATACAATAATATACAATACAATTTATTACAGTGCTCTAGGCCATCTGGCCTTTGTCACAAACGTAAACAATAAGTTGAATAATACATGATTGAGGTTCTTACAACAAGCAATAATCAAAGAGAAAGAAACAAACGTCTTGCTTCCATTGCGTGTAAAATAAAGTGTGATAACTGCAAAAATAAGTATTTAGAATAAAATATTACATTTTGATCTAGTTGCGGGTTGAAAGAAATCTTTGAAATTTAAATTTGCAGCGGATTTCAGAAAGGAATCGAAATCCAACTTCTTTTAGATTGCAAACCTGACGAATCCTCTGTTCATAAGTTATATTACAGTTAACGGTCTTCGATGACTTCAATTTCAAGGCAAGCACATCTGATTTTGGAGACCAACTTTTGAAGTTTAAAAACATTATTAAATGATAGGTATATGGCTCTGCATAACTTTCTGTTTTAAAGTGTACATAACAAGCTGACAACGCAAAGAACTTCTAAAATTAATATCACTCAACCAGTTCTGTTTATGTACAAACAACTCGGTGCTTACAATTTTTCATAAAATTGTGTAGTGATCCCTTCTCCCTGCCCTTCACAAACATTACATAACCCAGTTTCATACAGAATATTTTTAACACAGTCCTCATGATAGCGCCCATTTGTTTAACAATACTCTTTGTTCAACAATACTCTTTGTTCTACATAACAATGAGACTGATACCTGTCTTTATCAAAACTAAGAAGTCTTAACCAATAAGTTATTTGCTTTAGTATTGTTTAACTTTTAATGGAAAAGCGACTTAGCTCTCATAGAGCTAGAATATTTATGGCATTTGGTGGTAAACCTAATACATATTTATGAAACGAATTGTAAACTCTTATTATACTTTTACGGGGAGTGATACCACATAATAGGCATTGTCTTATGATAAAAAAAAATTGGAGGATATTACTTATAAATAGTTCTAGACAAAATGTTCTTAAAATTTAACAAAGCAATTTTAGACTTTGAACTCTGTTGAACTTGGGATTTTGACCATACTCTTTTTGGCGTAAAATTTAAACCTAAGTAATTATAGTTATTTAGTCTCAATAATCTTGCCATTGAAATGTAACGTTCACTTCTTGCAATGTGGCCACCCTTTCTAAAAAGCATTACCATTGTTTTATCTGAATTTACAGTCAAATTAGCAAGTATGATGCAAAAACGGTTGCTCATTTATTCTATTTCAAGAATTTGTCAGTACAAATTTGTGAGCCTACTCATTAATATTCATGACATCACTACCACAACATCAGAACATATGTGCAGACCATAACCCTTCTGTGTACCTGATATAGCATAAATATGGAATATCGTTTATGTAGTATGGTGTTTACATCATGTAGTCCATTCACATTAAGCCACGCCCACTATGCATGTCAAGGACATCTGCTGATAATATAAGCATGTACACAATAACCAAAAAAATTATCATGCCCAATCAGGAAATATGACGCAAAACGGACATACAATTGCTCATTTATCACATTTTCAAAATTTTCACTTTAACCCCGCCCACTTATTAATGTGCATGATATCACCACCAAAAACAATAGGGTACATCTACAAACCATGGGATATATGTGTACATATTAATGAAATTCAACGTTTTACATCATGAACATGTACACACCAGCTAACATCATAATTATCCCATATATAAAACAAAGCAGACATGCGGTTGTTAAAATATGAACATTTTAAGATTTGTACATTAAGCCCCGCCTACTCATGCATGACATCACCACCAAAAACAATTTAGCACACCTACATACCATGGGCTATCTGTGTACCAAATATGACATGAATTTAATTTACTGTTCTTGAGATATCATGTTTACGAGCTGGCCGTCACAAACAAACATACACACCCCCTCCCCTCTTCACACACACACATACCGACAAGAGGCCCATTGTGGGAGTTTTGCTGTATGCTTTGTATATGTACGGGGCCTGCATTATATGTGTATGTGTACAATGATACATTGTGTGGGAATATGAAATTCCCACAATGTCTTTAAGTACTGACAAAAAAAAAAAAAAATATTACATACACAATGAAGTCATATTCATTGTGGAGATATTTCAATTCCAGCTGGAAACAACTTAGAGAAGGTCATCCATATCCCTACACTACACCAAATCCTCACAATGTCACTTCTTACTTAAATGTAGCCCCGTCATGTATCTCTTGTAAGAGCACACAGATATGCACATGCATACACACACGCCATCATGGCCGCATAGGTTCCTTATGCTGATCGCACCGGAACCAAAAAGACGCCTGCAGTATCCCGACTAAGTGACACACATGTACCATGTTAACTATTAATTTTTGGTGATGGATGGGATTATTCCAGTGGGGATGGGAAACACAGCACATTCAGAATTCAAGGAGTTCACCCATTTTTCAGAGGGTCTTAATTTTGTTGCTAGTTTAAGCAAGACTCAGAACTTCCTCGTGTTAGACGTTCCTAAGCTTGCTAGCACGTAGGCCTACTTGGTTCAATATCGAGTCGTAGGGTGGGGAGGGGAGTGGTTATAGCAATGGGCCCTAGAGTTGCCGAGACCCAACGCGGGCTCGCTTGTATCTTGAACACACGTGCCCCTTTGATACAAGCCAAAGTTAGACGATCGAGTCCTTTTGACACGACGTCTTATGAAGTACTTCCCAAGTCATATATCTTCGAGTCAGTAGATAGAATTAGTGAGCCCAAATTTTCCGAAAACAACAAAGTAAAAGGGGCAATTCATTTTGAAATGCGAATTTTTGTAATATTTTGTTGTTGAAATTGTGCGTATGCCAGTTACTGTGCATTTGACAGTAGATCCTAATTGAGGGAGCACTTTTCATTTTCAAAAGGGGCAAAGGGGCACTTTTGTCATTTTTCTGAAAACTTAAAAAGTGAAGCGAAGGAATGGGGGAGAGGAGGGGGAGTGCCCGCTGTCCTCCCGATCCTACACCTATGGTCATGAGCGTTTTACCGCATGCCGTGCTGGGGGATACTTTACATTTATGACTAGCGCAACCGGCTATTTGGGCCCTGTTGGGAATTCGGCGTTTGGACCACCCCGTAAAAACATACCACACTGTTATTTTCTATTCCGGTAAAATGTCTTTGATAGTGACCGGGAAGGGGGTGGGGGAGAGAATTGTCCACATAGAGACCATTGATTACATAGATACAAGACAAGACAGGTGAATTAACTCCGCTTAATGGGTTTATGTGGTAACACCAGGGAACCAAGCAGGTCATGGACCAGTGAATAACCTCCAGAGAGGCACAATATGATTAGGGATAACAAAGAAATAAAGAAAACAATACTACTACACCTATGCTTGATGGTATCCAACCGCAGTGGGGAGAGGTAATTTTTTTTAAAACAAATTAAGAACTACCTGAGATCAAGAATGAAAGACGACAAGTTAAAGTACTTATCCTTGATGCACATCGAGTCACATCATTTGTGCAAACTTGACTGTCAGGAAATTTATCATTCCTTCACAGGCCAAAAATGTCGCAAATTTCAATTTTTAATTTCGTTTCTCTTGTAAATATTTGTATTTCTCTTTTTCAAAGATGATTTTTAGAGTAAGCATTCATTTTGTTTACACTAATTTTCGCGGGCATTAGGGTTAAAGGAGCAATAGACCAAAAAGTGAGGGGGTATTTTTAGGGGTTCCCCAAAAATCGAATGCTAATTTAGGAGGCAACGGTATACCAATTTTCCAAATAATATAAATATTCAAGTGACCTTTGCCTCACGTCGTCTGTGGGCTATGGAATCATGAAGTTAATCTATCTGTTGTGAATATTATATCTGTAAAATTCGCGACAGATATATAATAAGGTAGATACCAAACTTCGAAGTCATTCCCATTGGATCTCACACTAACTTTTTGTGGCAGATTTGGAACTGCATGCTAATCTATTTACATAATCTAGGTTTTTTTTTCATTCGTCGCACCGTACCTACAACAAGCTTTTTTTTACAGCCGACCAACAGTTTGCCAAGTAAGCGAACGGCCAAAACAAGCAAGTAAGTTTTCTTTCTTTAGCTCATTATTCTGAAATATTTAAGAAGAAAATAATTAATTGTAATGATTAAACCATATTTAGTGTCCAGAGGGAAAATTAACCCCAAATATAATATATAACTTCAATAGGCCTAGACGTAATATATAGACGTTCATTGTCTCTCTAACCTGAAGGCAAGGTCTGCACTCAATTTTTATTTTCTAAACTAAAACTTCCACAGAAATGATACGTGGGTACAAGAAAGGTTGGATACAAAAATAAAAAATATCGTATTGTCCTTGACCTAAATTATGCATATTAATGAGATCAATCAAAATGGCCGCCATCCAAAAAGGGCATTATTTCAAATTCATAAAACTCAAAAAGTATAAGAGGTAGGGACCTGGAATTTGCTACAGATATGCAGGAATCCAGTAGAAAGAAGTTAGACTACAATGGTGTAAATATATATTCCAAATTTTAAGTTATTGAAAGTTTGCTTCATTATGATGAAAAGATGTCGAAAACTTGTACCTAATTAAATATTAATGAGTTATTTTCTCTTAAAGTAGACATAGGGGTACTTTGATTATAGCAGAAGTTGTTAGACATAGTGTTTTAAACAAGTATGCCAAATTTCATTCATATCAATCAGACTTAAAATAAGGAAATAGTTCGTTTTCAAAGATTGTGACTCCATCAAAAATACCATTTTGCGAAAACGGCCAAAAACATTGTGCGCATATATTCGAAAAATTTGCATTACAAGTATACAGTATTTCCTTTACAAAATTCCATGCTGAAATGCACCCGCTTCATATATATTGCCTTCCTTTGCAGCTATGTCTTGTTCTGTTGCTTCCTTCTTCATAGATTTAGCTTTGATCTCTTCTATGTGCTTATCTGACGACTGCTTTTCTGCGTTTTTAATACGTCGATTGTCAGTTTAAAAAAAAATGTCGAGTATGAAATCCAGCTTCAATACCCATTTTGAAAAAAAGACTTTAACTTTAGCAAAGTCACCATCATTGAACAAAAGTATTGCTTCATTCACTGCTGTTTCTAATTTCTTTATACCAACAAATATTTCCTTTGGACACTTAGACCAAGTAAACTATGGAATGACTCATTAGTATTTTGGATGCCACCATTAGCACACTTTTCCAACAGATCACGACTGGAGAGAGCTGCAAATACCGGCTTTATTGCATCCAATACAAACCCTGGCAAACTGTTCTGGTTGGCCTTTGCTATATCGACTTTCTTAGAAGGACACCAACCTCCACATCTAGTATGTGTCTTTCCCTTATGTTCAAAAATTGCCCAAACGTCATTTTCCATTTTTACTAATATCTCCTCCACTGTTTCTGATCGCAGCACCATAGTCAGATAGTTACCCAGAATGACATGAATAGCCTTCACCGTCAGCCTTCCAGCCCCAACGAGTCCTTCGTATTTTTTGGCACCATCCATAAACTCTTTTTCTTTATTTTTGTTCACAACATCCTTCAATCTTTTTTCTTCCTTTTTTACCATTTCTCTTTTGAATATGTCCCACGCATTAATATTTGGTGATAACTTTGTCCTTATTAATTGGGGGGTTCTCATCTGTCTTTTTTGCTTTCACAGGTTCTGTAAATCTATTTTTTTAAACAACTTTATTTTTATTTTCCAAGGCATTTTACCAAGAAAAAAAGTGAGAACTCAACAACTTCAAAAAAATTGTCAAAAGTAGGTCACAAACTTTCACAATGAGAAACAGCTGATAAGAGGTCATTACTAATACTCTTAACTTAAATGCCTACTGTGTGGAACTCATTCATGTTTTGCCCAAGCACGATGTGGCTGGTTATTAACTTTGATCAGGTTTTTACTATTGTGAAATCCCTGACATAATAAACTATCTAATTGGATCGGTGACATCTGATATCTCTATTACATGGTATAGGTCTAGGAGAAGTCTTTACAAAAAAATAAGTCTTGTTACGTGCATTTAAAGCCGTATGTTGGTATTTAAAAGATGAAAATTGAATGAGTATAAGTGGAAATATTCAAATTGATAGATTATGGGTATAAATTGTAGCGGAATTCACGAAAATTGATATTTTCTGAAGCATATTTTCATATTTTGCGCCCCTTTTTCACTAATTTTTAGTAGGAATAGACTATCATGATTTATATCATCTGAAAGCTAAGAAATTTATCTTTTAAATGATATAACAAATAAGATAAAAAAAACTGACAATTTTTAAGGCAGATTTTTCCTCAGATTTCACAGTGTGTAATGTAATTTTAAAGATGAAAGAAGGCACCAAAAATCAATAATCAAATAAAAAAAATCAGAATTATGAAATTCTGTACCGTGCAATTATGAATATTTTTCTAGAGGTAATACTGTCGTCAAATAGCGGGACAAATAGTAACTATCGGACAAGGGTTGTTCGCGGTAGAGTTGTATAGGAAGTGAGGGGGATTCTGATTTCACCTTCCCAGTTGGAAGATAAAATTGGGATATTATTAATATCAAATTGAAAAAATGAAAAAAAATTATTAGGAAATTTGGTTAAATTACTGGAAATTTAGGTACAATTATTGGAAATTTGTGTAACCATTTAAAACATTTTGGCAACATTTCCTGAAAATGACAGATTTTTCCTTAAAGTTTTCCTAAAATCAAAGAAACTTGTTCGAAAATTGGAAAAAATTACGCGAAAATGAAGAAAATTTTCTGGAAAATTAGAGAAAAAATTAAGAATTTTCTCGAAAACTGAAAATTTTATTTTGCTAGGAACAAAGTCATAACCAATTTCATTATACATTCATTTTTCAGTTTATTTCCCTAATATGATGTACTGTATAAGATATTGTATACTGGTATATACTGTTAGGCCGACCTTGTGTTATTTATTAAACAATGAAAGCAAGCTTTTTATCATTGTTGCACCCACAATGGAACTGACCTTTTTGTGATTTCTTAAAATAGATACGGCACCTGTTTTATCTTCATAAGTAGCTTTCCCTATCCAGAATGAGACTTGATTCGATCAGGGTTTGATCTGAATATCATAGTACAACATTAAGCCTGCTGGTGTATTTGAATAAACTTGGTAAAGGTATATTTGATAAATAAACTACTTGCAAGTTACACTGTTTAAAAATCAAAGTTAACCATCCTATCATTTATTTTCATTTTAATGCCGGATAAAGGACATACAGCACGCATAACAAGATGTTACTATATAGGTCTAACCTTGCCATATAGTGCCAAGGATCAAGGAGGGATGTATGAAAATAAAAGACAGTTTTCCAAAATTCCAAAAGGTATGAAAAGTACAATAGTGATCATCGAAGTGGTGTCATATGACATAAAGCCAACATGAGAGCATGCATAGAATGGGGAAGTAGGAGAGGGTGGAACAGGTTTTTTTTTAGTAAAGTTGGAGCAAATTCTGACATAAAGATGATAAAAAACCCACATCATATTTGTATTTCATGATGCTGATTCTTTTATGACGGTTGTAGTGGTGTTGAGTGTACAGGTAATCATATAGTTATACCAGAAGTTGTAACAAAGTTTGATGTATAAGCGGTTTTTGTAATCATACGAAAATTCAAGTTTTATTGAAATCACCAAACTTTGACTCCTCAATGAAAATATGGTACCTTCTTTTATTAATGAAACAACACTAGAAAGTTAACTGCCACTGATTTAACCCACGTTCACTTTTTGTGTATACTGTTGTGTTAGATATTCCACAGAAATCAAAACTTTGCTCGAATTCACCAAAAATGTTAATCTTTTTATCAAGGGCCTATTTAAGGTACAGTGTACATAATTTCCAGCATAAAATTTTGTTTGTGCCTGGACCTTAGTAGTATTAAACAGAATATACAGTATATGATTAGTAGTTCTTTATTTTACTGTAACTCTACTGTTTTGAAGCTTGTAGAAATGGTAGGGCTGATAAGTAGTGGTGCCAGGGTCTTGTGAATAGATAAGAAGAAGAAAGAACTAATGCAAACAAATACATTAAATTCTAATTTCTGTGAAATAATTGTGATATTTTCAAATGTTGAAGTAACACTCAATTTTGCATAACTCTTTTGTAGACAATTTATGTGGTGTCAATGACCTTACATAAAGGATGGGCAACCTTAAGAATTGCCCAACCAGACTTGGAGAAAAATAATGAAATCCTTTCAGACTACCAATCTTTGGAATGAAATTTAAAATTGACAGTACCCTGGAAACTGCTACACTTTGTAAGCTATTGCGTGAAGATAAAGTTGACCAAAATAAAGATACCCATGTAAAAGACTATGGACATCTAAACTCTAAAAAAACGAATGGTCAATTATCTCAAATTTGTTTCAATCTGACCACAGTATAGTCAAATATCTCAGTCATATAGTCGTACTGCTGACCATCGTGCGTGGTCAAATCATATACATATTTTCATTGGTTGAAATAAAATGACCTGCCAGTCAGACTAGTCCGCCATATTTAAGACCAAAACAGTTGCAAACTCTCGTGAATCGGATCAGAAATTAAAGCAGTTTATCGCAGTTCAGGAAGATTTTGCTGCAAAAACACTTCAGGAGTGGAATTTAGATGCACTGAAAGAAACGTTTTCTGGTGAGTGGAATTTGTTTGTTGAATTTATGCCCAGTTTCGTCAGCATTGATTGCCAGTACGCCTTAGTCTTATTTTTTGTTGTGAAGTATAGGATTTAATTTTATCAAGCTAGGATACGTTAAGGCTTTTTTGCGAGTGTTTGTCTTTGAAACACTTTTCTGGAAAGGTACTGGCGAACGCAGTAGCCTTTAGGCCTATTTAACACTCGCTTGCATTGCAACTTTAATTTTCTCGTATTCTGCTTTTTATTTGGGAAAGGTTGGTAAAATTAAGGCGACCTTTACCTTATGAATTTGGATACTGTACTGGGATGGCTATTAGTGCTAAACACTTGGGATTTAGGCAAAGCTGTAGGAGGGTGTTTTACCATGTTGATCTTAATAATAATTCTTGTAACATTAATACTTTTTAGAAGATTCCTATAGGCCTACTGAAAAAATAATCATAAAACAAATTTTAAGCTGCACCTTTGAGGGCATTTATGAAAAATTTTGAATGTAGGGCTTTCACACTTAGTTTTAACAAATTTAAGTTTAACTTGATGAAAGAAAATTTGGCTTCATTGCAGAACACCCCGCAACTCTGTGGAGCTGGCTCCACACTTAAAAATTACGAATCGATCAATTTAAAATTTTCATCGAAAGCGTGGAGCTGCGGAGCCATCCGGGGTAAATTCATAAGATTATGAATAGGTCAATGTTATGAATGGGCCTTTGGAGATTTTCATTCAAAAAGTTTGCAGAGCCACACCAGGAAAAGTCTGCTGGATTTACACAATATTCCCCAATGTAATTTGTTCTCATTCCGCGGAGCAATGGAGCCAAAACAGGGGGTATCGAGAGGATTTGATTATAATTATTTCTTTTAAGCACTCCATATAGCCATATAGCCGAACCAGGGAATATCGAGGAGACTTGGATATGGATAATTTATTATCTCATGATCTTTCATCATAATTATACTTCATGAAAGTCCACGGAGCTGGCTATGAGTATTCTGGACTTACTTAGATTTGTTTTGATTTTGAAAATTATGACAATACAATTTTGAGGGATTAGTTGGATGCCACTAGCACCGTAAAAAGAGCTGGTTCCGCGAAAAACATAGATATAAACTGCACTGGTAGAACTAATTAAGTTACTTGTACTGACTCCTGATTAATGTAACTAAAATTTAATGTACAAATTTAAGACACATTTAAACAGAAGATCAGTGCTAATTGACATTAACACTGATCTCCTCTTTAATCTACCTAGATTTTAACAGTAAACTTTTAGTTGCATTAAACAGGAGATCAGTACAACTAACTTACTATAATACTCTGGCTGGAAAAAACAGAGAGAAGATTAGCAAATCTTCTATTTCTTACTAAACATTGTTTGAATTAAAATTTTCCGGCAAGTATGAATAATACAATAATCAGTTGGTTGATCTGTTTTTAAAATCAATTTTAAATGTTTTGTATTTCTTAGTACACCAGCAACTTTATCTCAAGTGTCCACATCAGGAATAACATCATTTTCTCGCAAGCAGTTTTGAAATGAATCTCTATCTTTACAATAGAATAGACAAGCCTATTAAAAAAAAATATCCAAGTTTCCCGTGGCGCTAAAGGATATTCCAAAGATAGAAAGGGATAATAATATTGCTGTAAATGTGTATCAATGTCCGACTAGTATCAAATCAATGAATAATATACCTCCCGTATATTACAGTAAACAAGATCCTAGCATCAAACGAATTAGTCTATTATTTTATACGACGAAGTTGCATCGAAAGATGATCCCATTGTACCCCGAGGTGCTCACTATATTCTTATAAATAAATTTAATAGTTTATTTTATTATATTTTCAAAGCTGGTCAGCAATTTTTTTTGCGATTTATGTAATCAACATTTCACCTCTGAAAAAATATAAGTTCATCATCGGAGAACTGTATAAACATAACAACTCCAGCTTACAAAGAACGTTACTCAACCCAAAAGGACTCAAAAACGGGCATGCCAGGAAACATACTTATATTTTTCGAACTACAGAAATATGGGAAAAAGCACCATTTATTCATTTATGCATATTTTGAATGCATTCTTCAACGGCGCGCCCCCCCTCCCGAATCCCTTGAGTCATCTGTCGGCTCCAGTGCCAAAACTAAAATAAGCCAGAAGCATATGGTTTGTAGTTATTTTTTATATAGTTGTGTTTTAATGGTGAGATATTCTATCAGGAATCATTCACATCTACAACAGACGATGAGGAATCGGAAAATTTTGGCTCAAAGTTTTTACAATCATTATCAACAACTCATAAGAAACTAAGAAACCACATAATAGTAAAAGAAAAAGAATTAGTAATGACTCCAGAGGATGAAAGAGTATCCAACAAAGCAACAACTTGTTGGATATGTAAGAAAGATTCTTTGGAGGTAATTTAGAACAAGATAGGCCCCACCGTAAAGTGAGAGATTATAATCACTTTACTGCCAAGTTCCACGGTGCAGCACATGGTAGATGTATTAGAAACTTCGTATAGAGAAAGATAAATTAAATATACCGGTATTTTTCCACAATCTAAAAGGTTACGATTCTCACATTATCATTTCTTCTTACAAAATGGAGAAGAAGTAACCTGCATTGCTCACAACTACGAAAACTATATGGGATTAAAAATTTACAGCCCAAATGGTGCACTGGTATTCAAAGACTCTTTCCACTTTATGTCGTCTTCTTTGGATCAACTTGTGAAAAACCTGTATGAAAATGGTATAGGTAAGGAGAAGTTCCAATTTCTTGATTCGCTGCCAACATCGGCTAACTTTGATCAATTGAATTTATTGTACCGCAAAGGCGTATTTCCTTATGAATATATGGATTCTTTAAAAAAATTAAACGAGCATCACTTGCCTTCAATCGAAGAATTTTGTGACGGTTGGAATAATAAAGAATATAAAGCAGATGACTATAAACATGCGAACAAAGTATGAGAAACATTCCAATGTGTAACTATGAAAGATTATCACAATCTATACCTAAAGACAGATGTTTATCTTTTAGCAGATGTGTTTGAAAAATTCAGAACACAGTCAATAAAAGATTATGAACTTGATCCTGCTCATTACTTTACAGCTCCAAGTTTATGATGGGATTCATTGCTCAAAACATAAGAAGTAGAACTTGAATTGTTCACAGCAGATCAAATAGATCTATAGATATGTGTCATTTCATTGAAGGAATTATAGGCGGTATCAGTACAGTATGTGCTTCTCGGTACTGCGAGGCAAAGAACAAATATTTAGATAAAAAAGTGGAGAATCCAAAGTATATAAAATACTATGATGTGAATTATCAATACCCAACTGTTATAACCCGCAAATTACCAACAGGTAATGTTAGGTGGATAGAACTATCAAATGATGACGAACAAAAAGTGTTTAGCAGTTTAGATAGATGTTATAATAGGAAATTTATCAAACGTAGTTGTGATGACTTTCCCACTGGGTGAGTTTTTGAAGTGGACCTGGAACCTTCTGAGGAGTTTCTCAAAGCGGAAAACTCAATGATTATCCCCCAGCTCCAGAAAAGATAAAAGTTAAAGAAGAATGGCTAAAGGATTATCAGAAAAAATTAATAGAGAAAAATAACATTCCCGGTACTAACAAAAATAAATTAGTCTCACATCTAATGAAATGCAAAAATACATTATTAATGAATACACTTTAGATAGATACGTGTACTTGGGTTTTAAAGTCACTAAAATACATAGAATTTTAAAATTAAAGCAAGTTGCATGAATAAAATCATATCGAAAGTAATATCACAAGAAGCGCTCAAGCAAAGAACAAATTCGAAAAGGGCTTCTACAATGATATGTGTAATTCCGTGTTTGGTAAAACGTTCGTAATAGGAAAGATATGCAAATCGTTGAAACAAAAACAGAAGCTGGTAAGAAAAGAGCTTCCAAGCTTTGCAATAAACCCAACTTTGCTGTATCAAAATATTAAATGAAAATCTTTGCGAAATCGAGATGTACAAATAAGAGCTCTTTATGAACAAACTAATTTATGAGGCAATGAGTATACTCGATCTCTCTAACAGTCTAAAGAATATATGTATTGGTTCTATTATGATGTATACAAGAAAATGTACCCTAACCCAATCGGTCAGCCACGTAATTGTTAACTATTATACACCGACACAAATTCTTTTAGCACGAATGTCTACCTAAAAGATATTTATCGTGATGTGCTTCCGAGCTCGTTGGAAAAGTACGGCTTTCTCAATATATATGACATAAGTGATTATCCCCCCAAACAGTTTCTCTATTCAAATGAAAACAAAAAGGTACGCGGTAAAATGAAAGATGAAACGAATGGCAGACCTATTCAGGAATATATGGCCATCAGAAGTAAGATGTATAGTGTTCTTGTTGGACCGGAACGGGCCCCCTTCAAGAAAGCAAAAGGAGTTAAAAAAAATGCGTAGTCGATAGAGATCTTACGCATGAAATGTACAAAGATTATATCTTTAATTCAAAACAATTCACAAACAAACAAAAACAAATAAAATCAAGTAATCATAATTTTCAGACAGTAGAAGTTGATAAAGTCTCTCTGAACCCATTTGATAATAAACGCTTATTTGCTAAGATCAAATAACTACATCACCATTGAGCGGCGCAGGGTCGCAAATGTAATTAAACCTAAGCCAATGAAAAGAAAATAATTTCTCTTATTTTCTGGTCATCGCTCAGATTATAAAAATATACATATATTTCTATCTATCTATCTATCTATCTATCTATCTATCTATCTATCTATCTATCTATCTATCTATCTTTTATCTATCTATCTATCTATCTATCTATCTATATATATATATATATATATATATATATATATATATATATATATATATATATATATATATATATATATATATATATATATATACATATATACATATATATATATATATATATATATATATATATATATATATATATATATATATATATATATATATATATATATATATATATATATATATATATATGTATATATATATATATATATATATATATATATATATATATATATATATATATATATATATATATATATATATATATATATATATATATATATATATATATATATATATATATATATATATACATATATATATATATATATATATATATATATATATATATATATATATATATATATATATATATATATATATATATATATATATATATATATATATATATATATATATATATATATATAAAAATTATGTTATTTCTAAAGTTAATATTAAGGGTAGAGGTTGATTTCTTGTCCTTTGAAATCTTTTATACTGAACTTAAATTCACTAATTAGGCCCAATATCAAAGGTTTTCCTTTACGAACGCTTCCGCAGTAATCAATATACATACTACTCCCAATATTGGTTCATCACCAACTGGAATAATTTCTAAAAGATTTGAGGGTTTTCCATTGAAAAAGTTATCACTTGCGGAAATTTGATCGCAGTGCAAATAAATAGCTTTAAATGATTGAAAATCTATCCTTTCAATGTGTTCTCCATCTGACAACCACTCATAATCCATAATAAATAAATCTGCAAGATTTTCAAAAATTTAAGTGAATTAGACTTATCTGGCGGAATTACGATGGCTACTCGTCCTGTTTTTTGTTTACCTTCATTTTCAGCCATGGAACTTGTCAGCTTGTCTGGTTATTATGTCGTCATACAGCTGCGGAAAGTTATAAAGGCCGGCTTCTAATGGTATTTCCGTAATTATATTATTGTTTCTAATTTAAATTCTTTCTCCCCTTGGAACGTTATAGTACCCTACCCAATATATGACTAATTTTACGATTATGGAAACCTCTTTTGAATTCCGATTGTCAATAGGTTGCTCTAATATTATTGGTTGATCAATGTTTTTTTTTAAATTTCAAATGTATGATGCATTTCTATTTTATACGAAAAAAATAAATGACAACATTACCAATAGCCTTTCAAAGTAATTTTTCAAAAAGATATAAAGTAAACAGCGCGCACGCCAAGATGTATAAACCAGGAGTTAGTGAAACAGATTTTACACAGCAGGGTATATACCTATCATATAGTAAGAGTTTCCGTGCTAGTTTTCAAAAATATTTTTAAGAAATACAAATTAAATCATGTTACATCTGATAAAATTGTTAATTTGTGGAGTAGTCAGCATATAGGCTTTGACAAAATCAATTAAATTGTGTTATATGGATGGTGACAACAGCCTGGTTGTGGGATATCTTATGTACATCTACATCATGAAAATCCTATGATTAAAACTGTTTTTTGAATTCACGTGTATTTACAGGTCAGAAGATTATTAAAAGAAATGGGCTGTCCCGCTCCATTTCAAAATTACTGGTCGGCTTTGGAGAACAACATAGATATGTCTGCCTATGAAAATATATGTGGACAGTTTCATGTTCAGCCCCTTCCATGTGGAAACAACACGAAATTAACCACAGCTATGGGTTGGGAACTGCATACTATTATGATGGTGGCAAGCGTATTCCAATGCCTGACAATGATTATGATAATTCTAGCTTAAACAACCCGTATGATAAATGGAATGATTATTAGAGTGCTACAGAGATGAATTTTGATGATCATCCATCTAAGTATACCCTTGCATATTTAACTCAGAGTCAGAGTAATAGTGTAAGTAATACTTAAAAAGGCTTTATTCTTAAAAAGGTAAAGAAATACACGATGAGGATGAAGAGATGTATCAGGTCATCGGAGGACCTGATGGATTTACAGATATCGGCGTAGAAAGGATCAATGATTCTATCCGAACATATATTTATGTTATACTAAGAGCCCAAGTTCCGACAAAAACAAGTATGCTCGCTTCAGGGACCGGAACTGATGTGCGATGACAATTTTGTAATATTGTTGAAGATTGTATCAACTCACCTGTTTATTTACAAGGCAGCATAGATCGCTATCAATATTCTTTGCACTATGCACGAAACAGTCTAAACTTCATACTTGGGAAAGACCTGTACTTTATACCTTCAAATTTGAATTTACGCATTGGAAAATACGAAGACTATAACAACAATATCCAAATAGCGGAATTATCGGAGATGAAGGCGGTTGGGTTAGGTTTGAACCCATATGTTAATTCTGAACAGCGACCCGAGGGAGCCTCAATGGGGACATTTCGACCTGGGGGATCTGGAGGAGCCATGCGGCCTGAGGGAGCCATGCCAGCCCCGCCTTCGCCTTCACCTACACCCCCAGTCTCAGTTTTACCCACATATGCAGTAAATCGTGAAAATGAAAAGGCAGCCCTAGTTGTCGGAATTCTAGCCATCGATGGAATTGGTTATATGCATGATGAGGTATTAAGAAGATAGTTCTTTTTTGTAGATACATAAAATTCAAGAACCCTACACCAGTAATGAGGGTCCAGACATGTTCAGCTAGTCATCCAACATGACCGCTTAACAGATTAAATAACCACGAAGCTGCGGTTCCGATGATACCCAGAAGCGCTTCTAGCAGTCTAGTGTCCTTGCTTCTAATTTTTTGAAAAGATCTGAAAGATGTTTTAATCTATCTTTTATCCATTGTTTTTTTTTTTTTATCTGGGCCGGGCTTTGGTGCAGGCTCCGGGCTGAACCCCGGACTAGGAGGCTAAGCCATGCGACCACGAGCATTGATAGATGCGATAATATTGCTTATAGCTAAAGCCATAACAGATAAAATACTAACAATGGTGAAGCTTTGTTCTCTAAATAGCGTTGTTATTTTTTCTCTCAATGTGGTATCATCTTGTGTTATTCTGTTAACAGTTTCTTTTATTCGATTTGTTTGACTTCGTAAAGTTTCACTGTTTTGACTAGCAATTTCCAGTCTTGCCTCTCTCCCAGCTTATAGGGATTGCAACTTATCTCTTTCTGTTGCTCTCCGTTCCCAGTCCTTTCATATTTAGCAAGATTTCTACGCTCTGCAAACATTTCATTATCTAAGCTAGTCAACTTACGTAGATCATTTACTAGTTCTCCTCTTGTCCGAATCAAAGCTTCATCTTAATGCTAGCAGCTCGAGAAGGGGAAGCCCTTCAGCTTGAATTGATGCTTCTTTTAAACCTAGAACTTCATTTAATTTTTCTATTACCTGTTTAACAGTATCAGCAGTTTGTGGCGTATTGGTATTTCTTCATGTTGTGTGCTGACTAGTGGTTGGCTTATATTGTTAATCTCCTTCCGAACCTTTGGTTTCATCTTGGTGGGGACGGTGCGTAATCGACAAGATTTAGATCACTTTTTATGAAGTCAGCACCGTATTTTCCCTTCAACGGAGTTAGTGATAACAATTTTGAGGTGTTATTTTTAAAGGTAAGGTCAATATTCTTGAAGTAAAGTTTTCCACCATCATATGTAAATTTTTCATATTCAATAAAAGTTGGTTCCAGTTTATAATTTTCTTCAATAGCATTATAAAATGCATTTACTTTGGTTTTTGATAATTCAATTTGTTGTTCTAATAAACTGCGATCACTTGAAATCTCTTCATTTTCAGGAAATTTGCGTCAATTCTCGTGAAATTTGCATCAATGTTCGGGAAGTTTCCTTCAATTTTTGTGAAATTTGCTCCGGTTGTTGTAAAATGTCCTCAATCCACTTTTAGAAAACCCAAATTTCCAATGTTTTTGCGACCCCCCTCCCTACAAATAGTTTTACCATGAAAAGAGACTGATACATTTTTGTAAGTTTGTTAGGACAAAAAACAATTTTGGTCCCTCAATGTCAAATGTCTGATATATGTACCTTACATACGGACTCCCCCTCCCACCCGCCCCAAGAACGAGTTGAGAATAATAGAGAAAGGACAACAAGTTCATGAACAAAATTGGTGTGTTGTTTCCTGGTTATAAGATGGAAAGTTTGTGTCACTTAGAAAATGTCAGTATGACTTTAAAATAATTCATAAATGGTAGTAGTTACTCTATTGTCAGATTGGAAATGCTTTAAATCTTGATGATCTGGCAAAAGGTCTAAGCATGGTGCTAAGTTAATACATGGAAAGACCTTAACCATTTCCCTTCCAATTAATAAAATACCATTTATTGGTGTTAATTTGCACTTATGGAAAAATAAAACAATACGAGAAAGGAAAGGGCCCTTTATGAAAATGCATTTTTATTTCAGGGTCTATGGACATATAGCAATTTCTATACTGCTTGAAAGATTATTTAATATCTGAGCAGATCAACTTTTTGAATTTTGAAAGGTGCAACTTTTAGTTTTAGAGATATGGTTGATCAACGTTTGATCAGTTTTTGAATTGATGCTCAAATTCTTTATGTAATTCTTTTCAATTTCTTTTCTAAATCCTAGTTACTGAAAGTGATGAAAAAGTGTATTTCCTTGGAGACATGGTAAAGATTCATATACACGTTTTTTTTATATCAGAATTGCTACACCACTTTATAGAATTACGATACACATTTAATCAAACAAAAGGATTTACAATACAAATTCCATGGTAGGCCAGTAATATAAAAACAATTGCATAAACATGCAAATCGATGATCGATTTAAAAACGCTGTAAAATGGTTAACATTGACCCAATCTTGATGATATTATTTGCTCCTATAATGGTTTGAAATATATTCTTAAGCAAGTTAGGTAATGTTGCCTCTACACGTCCACAGACCTTAAATTTCATTAATGATTTTTAATTGTTCTAATTATTTACTTATTGTCATTTCTTTAAACAGATGCTGATCTAGCCTAGCTTATGAAATGCCATAAGAGCTCATGAAACACCAATAGAGCTCCAAAGAATGTGTCCAAGGGTCGACCAACAGTGGTCATCAGAATGGAGTGGACGCTAGAGTAACCCATTACTGAAGGTACTCAGGAATTGATCCGATTTGTATTGAAAAGTACTTTCATGTATTGTTGAAGAATTTTAGCTGAATAAGTTTAAAATCCACTGTAAATGAAAATAAAATTCCCATTTAAATATTTTGCAGGTGTATGAAATTTAAAAGGCAACGTTAACTCAATTGATTTATAAATGGTTTAAAAATTCTTACAAAATCAATACAGAAATTGACCGTTTTACAGCTTTTTTAATTTTCAGACATAAATATATAAACTTTTATAGCTATAGGTACTTTGTAATGTATTGGTGCCCTTGGTATTTTCTTATGTAAATCGTTTTTTTTTTAATTCTTTAGAATTATTCTTTTGTAAAGGTTGGAGTAAATTGAAGTACTCACCATAACTTCAATCGAATTATTTGCTTGCAGGAATAGGCTTCTAATAAATCAAATGGACAGTAAAGCGGTAAATAAACTGAAAGAATTACACAAATATTTTGTGTAGTCAGACAGCGGACTGTTTTCATATAGAGAAAAAAGCTCCAAAACTTTGTGCTGTTTTCAAAATTAACAAAAACTGGTGTGCTGAGATATTAAAGATATTTTAATCAGTACACAAATTGTTATACATCCATACACCATAAAGATCTTTCAATGTTTTAGTCTTGATATGCAAATTTGTATGTAAGGTTGTATGTATGACCAGGGAGATCCACATATTAAGTAAGTTCATTGGTTTTTATCCTCTGCCATGCACGGCTCTCTGTCTTTCGAAACAATTTTAATCTGTATGACTAAAATTATTGCGTCATGCGTAAAAAATCGATTCAAGACATTTATCATTTGTTATTCCAGAACCAAAAGTGTTAGCTTGGAAATTATAAAGACTGAACTGCTAAAAATTTTGCATGTTCATTTAATCACATAGAAATTGTTATGTACGTGTCCAGGCAGTTTCCTTTTATAAGGGTATAATTTCACAGGAAATGAAGTCTTTTTTAGAATATGATGTCAATTGCAGAAAAAACCTAATTATCTTTTCAGAAGATACTGATTAGTTTGATACGTTATAAAAAAAAAAAAGTTCAAAAAAGTCTGGCACTTGCTCGCCTGGCCTGAAGAGATATGACAGTTTTACAACAGACAGTTTTATACATGAGAGTATGGTCTAACTTATAATTTGAATAATTTTGTTCTTGTGTAGAGGCAATATTAGAAAACTTCTAAAGTCTATTAAAATTCATAAAATACCAATATGTTTATTGTGTGTATTACAACTATTGTATTACAACCATTTATGTTTCTACGGAATTTTTTTACTGCATTTTCAAGATAGTTTCAAGACTTCATAAACAAATCGTAAGTAAAATTGGAATAGAAGCTTTGCTTTGATGTTTGAATCATAGTTTATGACTAGTTGGACATAGTTGATTTAGGTTTCCTTTTAGTCCATTTAATTTATTTTTTGAAGAAAAATCATAGCAATCTAAATGTTACTAATCATTTCCGATGCTGAAAACTTGACATGCTCATGTGCCTTGAATTTTAGGTTCAATGGAGTTCAGAAGATTTTTAATTTGCACATCTTTTAAAGTAAATGTAGTAACATTTTTATTTCTCTGTTATCTGTATTATAGAGAAAACCATTATTGTATCATTAACGGTTACCCAGGAATGTTATGTAATTAAACAATTCCAAACTGGAACATTGCAAAGTTCTTTTTTTTTTTTTATGTAGAACAGGATTTTAATTTGACCAAGGATTTAGTCAATTGGAGCAATTTTTTTAGTCAATTTGACAACAAAATGGTCAGAAGATTTGACCAAGCTGCGGTGGTCAACAAATTGATCAAGTGTTAATGGTCAAATTTTACCAAGTGAGGAGTGAATTATGCACGGAACCAAATGTGGTCAATTTTACCAAGTTGGCATGGTCAAAAATATTGACCACGCTAACTTGGTCAAATTTGACCACTTATTCTTTATTGCATAATTCACTCCTCACTTTGTAAAATTTTTACCAAATTGTGGTCAAATTTGAGGTTTTTTTTTATTATAGAGTGTAGCAATTTTAAGATATGTGAAAGAACATAAGAAGAATATTTCTTCAATTTTGTAAAAGGCTTATTTCATTTTCAAGGTATGACTAAATAAAGGTGAAAAATGTGTTAATTTGTGCAGAATTTGTGATATGGTAAAGGGGAATCTTTATGTAATTCTTTAAAATCTGTTCTTCAAATTCAGCTACTTTTAAATTTCAGAATGTCTTTTCTAGATATATTATGATTAGGGATATGACCAATTTCCAAAACATGCCCCAAGTCAAATGCAATATTTCAAATTTCAGTGACAGAGGAATAAGAAACAAAGGTTTTACAAAAAGTAATGTAGGATCCTTCCCCCATTAATGTCACAGATGCAGCTAAAACTTAAAAATGCAGTAAATTGGTCAATTTTTAACCAATTCTAATGGAGGGTTTTGCTATTTTAATGGTGTACATCATATATTGAACCAATAAGTCCCATGTTGTTTCTAGATGTCCATACCCCTTTAATGAGTGGAGTGATTATGTATTTGCAGAGAAATTTCTTATGTATGCCAGTTTTTTCATACTGTTTGCATTCATCTGAAAACTGGCTGTGAGGGATAAGGAATTAGAACAAAATATCAAATCTTTTACATGTCATGGGAGATAAAATGAATGTCTTTTCATTTACCTGCATGGTGATGTATGCAATATGTACAATGAATTTTTCTCTTGATATAGATAATGGTACATGCATTCATCTTTTGACATGTAATTGTTGATGTTGACAAAATAGTGAAAATACACAGAGACATTTGAGCAAATGTGTCTGTTTGTAGTGTCTCTTTCTATGGAACAGAATACTTGTTAACCATTTTGAATGGAAAATATGAAATGTGTCTTAAGTCTTTCTGTATGAGGCTGTGCATGTCCTTACACTGTACAAAAATAACATAGTCAATTAATTGATCAAACTGCAAAAAACAGGTGATATTACTTCATAGTTTGTGTATGAATGGCCTCTTTCATTGTGCACATGGAATTAAAACTATTTCGACTTTAAGAGCAACAAATTATAATTTAACAATGACCATTAAAGTAGAATCTTATTAAACACTGACATTTATAAGCTTTGAAGTGATTGATTTTAACGTATTCTTACTATATTGAATGCGAGTAAATGGAGGTGTACATTCAATTTTGATGAATCTTAATAGAAGCACACTAACCTCTGTTACAAGTTCAGAAGAGAGTAAACATGCTGGTTTTGATTTAGCAGCCAAATCAATTTTAAAGTGGTTCGTCACATTCTTTGTCATAAGCTTTATTTGGTTTTGGTGAAATGTGGGTAAGATGTTAGAAGCCCTGGAATGAAGGGTATGGGGATGCACAACTATGCAGAAGGATTTTACACTATGACACTAAAATAGAAGGAAAGTGAGATGGAAGAAAAATGTCATGTTGCAAGCAGTGAGTATGATATAACTTGTCTTGTACATTCGGAGGATTACTTTGATCCTTTTTAAGATCCGTTTATAAGAAACTTCATGAGTCATGTATTCAGGAGAATCATGATCTGCTCCAGAACTGTAATTGTTGGAAAAATGGTTGGTTCACATGAAATTTAAATGTTGTAAATGAGTCTCATCTTTAATTTAATAATTCAACTTCTCCATTGACTGACTGGTAAGCTCAAGTGGCATGTGAGAAGAACCAGATATTGTGGAAGATATATTGGTAGCTGTTTGAAATTGTCATGAAAATGATTGATTAAAAATGAAAGATACTGTTTGAAATTGTACACATTTGTCTTTATATTGGTTTTATGTAATTTGTATCTATTCAATTGTAAGCAAATGTGACAATTGAATCACATTATGTGGTTTAATGTTCAATGTCACCATTTTCATCTAGGAAAGACATGTTTTGACCTTTTCAGTAATCAGCCCACACATTGGGTTTGAAATTGATTTTGTTTAATATTACTTTTAGCTCTAATGAAGTGAGCCCACTTCTTATCATTAGCTGATTATTCTGGATTTTTCTTTATCTGTTTATGCAGTAAATCAATAAAAATCCATTCAAGAGTTGAATACCACAAAATCTTAGCACAAAACAAATTTTGTTTAGAATAACGTTTCTTTTTCCTCCTAGGGGATATACTGGTACTTCTGGGCAATAATATTTCTAAAATTGCACTTAATTTTTCTTCATTCATTTAATAATCCATGGGTTGTATTGTAATATGGAAACTAAATTGAACTATTCCTCTCAATTAAGTATCACTTTCTCCTCCTAGTAGATATACCGCTACTTCTGGGCAATTATAGTCTACATCTTAAATTGCAATTTGATTTTTCTTCATTAGTTTATTAATCCACGGGTTGTATTGTAATATGGAAGTTAAATGAACTATTCCTCTCACGTATGTATCGGTGACTTCAGGTCTTCCTTGCATGCACACGCGTTTAATATGATCACTCAAGGTTCGTTTCTGGTAAGTCTGATCATGTAGGCATAATATGACTTGTCGTTTATAACACATTGGCAGTGATCCTAAGGAATAAAACACATCAATATGAAGCTGTGTTCTTTTAAGAGCCAGGGGAATGAAATTAATAGGTTGTATACAATCATACAAAGACAAGCCAATTTTCATGGACCCTACAGGAAATATAACTAAACATGTCAGGCTTTAGACAAAGGCATAGGCCTGTTAGGCTAGGTCTGCATGATGTTGCGTTGCTACTTGCCACCACTGCCCCCGCTCATATTTAAGACCACACTAGATCTACCCCAATCCACTCACTAACATCTGTACATGGGGGACAGCTATGAATTCACTAGAGAGAACTTTAAAATCATCGACACCCTGTACTGTAGACGCATAGCGGTATCAGTACACGGATCACATTATAATCCGCCCCTGTTAAGTTTTCCTCCCTAAAAATAGGTATTTTCCGCCCCCAAAACGGTATTTTCCGCCCCTGGGAACCAGGGGCGAAAACACATTTTTTTAAGGAAGGGAGGGGGAGGGGAAAAAATGGAGGGGGGGAAGGGAGAATGGAGGGGAAGGGGAGAATGGAGGGGGAGGGGAGAATGGAGGGGGAAGGGGAGAATGGAGGGGGCGGGGGGGAGGGGAGAAATACCGTTTTCTTAAGTGAGTAATAAATATGTATATATATAAATATAAATATAAATATATATATATATATATATATATATATATATATATATATATATATATATATATATATATATATATATATATATATATATATATATATATATATATATATATATATATATATATATATATATATATATATATATATATATATATATATATATATATATATATATATATATATATACAGACAAAGTGTGGGAAATTTTGTCATTATGTTTCAAATAATGATTACTGATCAGTTTTAAAATCACACCAATTTTACGTAATTATATTCAATAATTATATTGAATATTTTTTATTCAATTTCTTAGGCCTATAAAGCAAAAAAAAAAGTTGCGTTTTGACTGATTCACAATGTGCATAATTTTGTACATATACCAATTTTCCGTAATTGTAAAATCTTATTATTTGAAAAATTTCTTATTTGTTTGTGTATCACAGTCTTTCAAACAGTCAAAGGTTTTAAAAAGCATTAACAGTTTTTGAGTTTCGCCTGCTTAAAGGTTCTCACATATTTAAATAATATCTTTTTTATAATCAAGACGTGCATAAATTGTTTGCTTGTGAACATGTCAATAATTTGGAATTGCATCAAAGAAAACCCCCAAATTCGTTGCAAAGCTTTCCTTCCCTGACATCATTGACTTCCGATCAAAAACAAATGAAAGAATTACGCAAATCCCATCAAACGTTATAAACACGCTACAAGTATTCTGCCTTTTATCACAAATGTTTTTCTCATTTACAAATTCCTTTGATATTAAATGTTTGCTAGGATTAGCGTAAAAACGCTTTACACTGGTACTGCCATTCAATAATCCTAATCCTTCTATCTATCCTAACCCATCTTATTCACTCCTTTTAAAAAAAATTATAATGCAACAGACTTGAACCATTAATGCCTTATTGATTTAAAATATTCAATTCCTGAAATAAGTGCAAAAAAAGTAAGTTGAAAAAGTTGTTTCCGCTCCCAAGATTTTTGGGCCGGAAAACACCGTTCTTTGAGGCGGAAACTAACGGGGCGGAAACTAATGGCCTCCCCAGTACACATGTTAATAACGAAATTACGCACTACATCACCCAGGAAATCAGCTGATCAGTCAGCTCTTTAGGTAGACAATTCCTGTAATAATTCGACTTAAAAATTCCGCATGTTTCAAATTATTTGGTAATAAAAACATAATCAAAGATACATTTATTCATGTTTGCTCACCGATTACTGCATTTTTATTCAAAAGTGAATCCTAAATTAATGAAAAGTAAGTCCACCCAAAGTTGCGACTGAGTAGACTTCTATACATAAAATATCCAATGACGATTCACTCTGACATCAAAGTTTGATATATCTGTGGAAATTCGCAAAAACGAGCGCCCTTCATTTTCGGTCTAGCGCTCCTTTAAGCCTATGCAGTCTATGCCTGGGGCTAGGAACATTAAAGGTTATAGCCCTTGCCCCTACAAACGGAAATATTCTCACCAGAGCGTTGGTTAAAATTAATGAGGCTTACGACTACCTACACTCAATAAATGAAAACGAATGCATGTGTGACTAAAGACCGATACAGGCAACTTTGAGAACATTAGAACAGCCCATTAGGCCTTAATCACTTATGTGAACTAAGTTCTTTCCTGTCGACAGCACACGATGTCGGGAACCGTTTTGGTTCAGCACCCCCCCCCCTCCCCATGTTAAAATTATGTTTTAATCAACTTATGAAGTTTGACTTGGGGATGAGCGGGAGAAAAGATGGTCATCGGGGGAGTACTTGCTTCCCGAGGCTTAAGTCACTACTTCTCGGAAGTTATTATGGATATCTTACCTTCTTAGGTTGAGCAGTCATTCTTAAAATTACTATAATAGTTCAGAGATAAGAGGCAGAACAACGATGCAGAAATAAACAAAAGTAGATGAAAAAGTTATAAAAATGACCTGGGATATACTTGTTGTTGACTGACCAAGATGTGTCACTCAATTCAGTGTGCAAGATCTTAAATACCTTTGGTAGACCCCTTTCCCAAGACAGCAAGAGAAGATCTAAACTAATTTTGTTTTGTATTAGCTTGTACTGCACAGATCAAAGGCATATGAAGTGTGTGTGTGTGTGTGTGTGTGTGTAAGATGGTGGGGAACCTGGTGGGAAAAGCTGCCCCTCTGAAAGGAATTCAGCTGCCAGGTTACTTGCTTTCTATCCGGCCGGAAGGTGAAATTTTACCATAAAAAAGTTTTTATTGGAAATTTTGGGAATGTTTCCCAAAAATTAAGAACGTCACAAATATGAAGAAAATTTCCAAAAAATAAAGGAAATCTCCGAAACTGAAGGAAATTTCCCGACAATGAAGGAATTTTCCCGAAAATAAAGGGAATTTCCTGGAAATTTAAGATTTCTCGATAAGCAGCAACGTTTCATGGAAATTTAATTTACCAGTCTGCCAGTTTAATTTTTCTTCTTGCAACTGGGACATTTTTGGGGATCTTGCCTTATCATAAGGTACAATGAATTACATCAGAGCCTTATCTTATGCTGTGAAAGTTTCTTTTCAATTAAGGATAGAATTAGATCAATAAAGTAATATCAGTTGGGAGGGGAAAAATATGGCTTGGGAGGGGTAGAATTGAACACTTTTTTCATTATATGTATAATTCAAGCATGAAAAGCTTGGGTGCTATCATCATTTCATAGCACAAATTTAGCAAGTTTTGTTTATAAAATTGTAAATACGATTTGGAAAGACTGTATACTGCCTGCCTGCCTGATAATGTCGAGTGAATATATCAAAAACACAAGTGCAAGTATTAATAGAACATGAATGGCATGTTTACACCATCTAATCACTTAGCTATCGTACGAGGGTAAACAAGAAATAACTTCACCTCTTTAATTTATATGTACCTTACAACTTTGCCCCACAAATGAGGTACCGGTATACCTTAGAATGATTTAAGATATGAATAAATCAGGTGCATGTAGCTCGACTTATTATTAGCGAAAAATCAAGCCTAAGAGTTTGATGGTAGATTGGGTATTTCACATCCCAATCTCAACAGCAAAGGATATATGGAGATGTCCAATGTATAAGGAACCAGTTGTGAAGCACTGTTGAGTGAAGCTGAAGACACCTTGGACCTCCAAGCTGATGCTATGAATGCTAGCATAGCCTTTTTTAAATTAAAAAAAGGAAATCCAGATTGGTGGGCAAAACATGCAGAAGGTATATATCATCTCCACACAATTGACAGTCAGCGGCACAGCAAGATATTTGACAGGGAAATTATCTTTAAATTTCCGACTTCAACAAACCTAAAAAAGTATAAAAAAAAAATAAAAAAGTATATCCAAAAACCAGTTGTAAATTATTGGAAATTTTGGCATCATTTCCTGAAAATTTCCTAAAAAGGAAGAAAAATTATAGAAATTTCCTCCCAAAATGAAGTAAATTTAATGAAAATGAAGCAAGCTTCCCGAAAATTGAAGAAAAATTCAAGCAAATTTCCCAAAAATAAAAGCAATTTTTTTGAAAAAGGAAATTTCCCCAAATTGAAAGAATTTCGAGAAAATTTAGGATTTTGCAAAAATTGAAGGAAATTTCATGACAATGAAGCAAGCTTCCTGAAATTGAAGAAAATTTGATGAAAATAAAGCAAATTTTCCAAATATGAAAGTAAATTTCTTGAAAAAGGAAGAAATTCCCGAAAATTGAAAAGAAACTTTCAAAAATTTTATGCAGATTTCCAGACCAAAGCAAATTTCACAAACATTTCCAAAAATGAAAAAATAAAAGCAAGTTTCATGAAAATTTCACAAAAGTGAAGAAAATTTCCCCAAAATGAAAGCAAATTTCTCAAAAAAGAAGGAAATACCCCAAACAAAAGTTCCCTCCCTCCAAAAAAAAATGAAGAATATTTCCTGAAATTTAAAGCAAATTTTACGTAAGTGAAGGAAAATTTAAGGAATTTCCCCAAAATATGAAATTTTCCAAAAATTGAAGATTTTACTGTTGACTATTGAGTTCACAATCCTAATTTATTATAAATTACCTTAATATATTTATTTCATAGGGATATACTCGAGAAAGAAAGGGGAGGGGGAAGGGGAATCAAAAGGATTGGAATTGATCCCCTAGTTAGTATGTTGAAAAAGCTATAAATGCTAGACTACAGAAGTACAAGAAGTTTAAATCGACATTCAGTTTTCAAGTGTAGGATAGACAAGGGATATTACTTGTAGTATATATTCCGTTTGCTACTTACTATAAGACAAGCATTTGTTGCAAACTTGATTACGGAAATTACAAAAAATAACATAGCATGATATTCCTCTACTGCCAAATAGAAAAATAATCAACAAAGAGATTACCCATAAAAAAAAGATAAATGGGAAAACTATTTTTCAAGTAAGCCTAAGAAACTTAAGCCTCAACTGTAATAAGATGTAAATCTTATTAACAATGTTTGCTTTTGTTTGTTTGATGAGGGCTTAACGGTTCCACAACAATGAAGGCCAAATTGTGCCTGAGAGGTCAGACCATTCTAGAGGTAGGAGTAAAAGGAACCAGGGGGAGAATGAGAAAAATACAAGAACAAAAAGTCAAGAAAGCTGTGATCGAGAGAGGTGCTTGGGTGAAAAGAGCAAAAGTAGAGAGAGGGGGGTGGAAGAGGAGAATTAAATATGGTTGTAGAGTGAAGCATGATGAAGGAAGGAGATAATTTTATCCGGAGGGTTTTTCTGGAAGAACTCAGCAATTGAGTTGTGGGGAGCGAGGAAAGTTTGCACAGGGGGCAAGCAAGTAGAACGTGATGGATTGTGAGGGTGTAATGGCAATTGTTGCAGAGGGGTTGGGGGAGCCAATAAGGAGGTGGGAGTGAGTGGGGTGCGTGTGACCTATTTTAAGACAGGTAATACGAACGTTGTCGATACAAGAGAGGTTGTTGATGGTGGGTTTGATCGGAATGGTGGGCTGGATGACGTGGAGTTTGTTATCAATTTGGGAGTTCCATGAGGTTTGCCAGCGGTCACAAACAGGGGAAGCAATAAGCGGTTTGATGTCAGAAAGGGTTTTGGGAAAAAGGGTAGGGGGAGCTTGAGTGCAAGCTTAGCAGCTGCATCAGCCCTGTCATTGCTAGGGATGCCAACATGCTGGGTATCCAGAAGAAAAGTATACTTTTCCTGCAGGGGGTGGGCGAAAGGAGTTTCAGAAGGAGGGCGAAAGGAGTTTCAGGAGAAGGAGGTGGGAAGTGAAATTATCCCATTTAAGATTGAGTAAAGACTGAAAGAAGTAAGAACAGCTTTTGAGTCGGAGAGAACGGCAAAGTGGCAGAGCGGAGAGTACTCAATAAAGTTGAGGGCGAGGAGAATGGCCTTTGCCTCGGCTGAAAAGATGGATGAGTAGTCGGGAAGTCTGCTACCGAGGGTGAATTCTTGGATGACGGCAGCAGCAGCTGTCTTGTTGCCTTCCTTGTAGCCATCAGTATAGATGGAGGAGTAATTTGAGAGTTGGTCTTTGATATGGTTGTGGAGATTGATGAAAAGGTTAGGGTGGGTTTGGGTTTTGTGATAAGTGGAGAGGCCTAGGTGGATAGAAGGGAAGGGGTGGCCCAAGGAGGAAAAGTGGGCCAGGAGAAGGTGCAGAGAGTGGTGGGGTTGATGCCGAGATGGAAGAGGTCTGATTTAATGCGTTAAGCTAAAGGGAGGGGATAGGGTTTTAGTCCTATTAAAGAGGGTGGAGAAATTGGGGTACCTAATGAGTGAAATTGAAATCATAAAAAGACATACAGCAAAATACTGCTGTATAAAATCAAGATGGATTTTGCATCCTTTCAACAAGACGTGATTTTATATATTTTACTCATACTGCTAACTGGCTAATATATTGGCCATTCTGAGCAATAATCAATTATCGCAATGAATGAAGCACAATTAGTCAGTAATAGCATCTCACAAATACACTTCCAGTGGCAATCATTATAACAAAATATAACTAAAAAGATTTCAAAGGATAATTTCAGGGTCAAGCAAGTATATTTCATATAAAAGACTTCAGAAGAAACAAAATAGTAACAAAAGCATTCAAAAATCTAATTCTGTTATGGAGATATCTAAGTTTAAAGTTTGGTATCATTTGTGTAGAAATGACTGAAATCAGACTAGTTGTGATGTCATAGCCTCAAATTGATTAAATTCTTTGTATATTTTATCATATTTAGTCTGCCATTTTGTGGCTTAAAAACCATGGGATATGTCAAAAAGTAGTAAAACTGAATTAATAATATACCTGAAAAAAGATAATTTAAATAGTGAAAAATAAAATAGAAATACATTAACAATTGTTAATGTGAGGATGCATATGCCAACTTAAGACTTACTACACCAGTCATTTCTACACAGATATGACAGAGCTTTAAACATGGAATATCTATCTCCTTAGCAGAATAAGATTTTTGAATGTTTTCTTTACCATTTTGTTTCTTTTGAAGTCCTCTTTTATATAGTGTGGACATGCTTGATGACTGAACTGATCCTTCAATAATTTCTTTCGTAGTCCTCTGTCAAAGATGGACCAACTTACTTGGCCTCTGAACAAATACACATCAAGAATAAATAAACTCACGATTTTATGCATCAACTATACGCAAACAAATAACTTCTCAAGAATAGGCAAGTTATTGTGAATAATATTCCTGCAGGCCAGCTTATGCGAATGTGGATTTTGGTTGTTTCATGGAGCTATGATAGCTCCATGGTTGATTACACTTTGGTGATTTTACAGCCTCAATTGCAGTATATGCATGATAGAATAGCCTATTCAGGGTAGTTTAATAGTTTTTAACCCCAAGTTTATAGCCCAAATGAGCTATCAGCTACTCCAATTTGGCTATACTGTGGGACAGATCCCAAACTGGATATAAAGCCCAAGTAGCGCTTGTGTCAGACTATAGTTTAAGGCTCAAATCATTGAAAGCAGAGTTTTTTTTCCATCAGAGGTATTTCCCGAGCCAATGTTATTATATATGTTAAATTTACTCGGACTGTACCGAGCGAAATCCGAGCATTTGAAACAATTTTAACGAATTTTGAAATGCAAAAGTTGTTAAAAGTACGCAATAATATGCACTGTTACTGCATTAACATATCGATTTATTTAAGACAAACATAGCAGCACAGCAAAATATCCAAAAGACGCTTCGAAAATGATAAACGCTGCAAAAATTTGAACGTATTCGGGCGAGAACCTGGCTCTTAAGTTAGACATCTGATAAGCTCAAATCCTTTAGAGGGATGTTGAGCTAATGAAACGACAATAATTATTTTTTTCATTGTATTAATCTTAATTACAAAAGTAAACTTGGCACACATAAATCAAACAACAGAGAAACACTTGGGTGGTAAATTTATTGCTGTTGAGTGACTACTTACAATGAATCCATAAAGCTTTGGCAAAGCTATCTGAAATCTGGACATAGGGGTAATTTATAATTACATTTTGCAAAGATAAAATACATTTCTAAATAAATCTTTTTATTACACAGAGGGCAAATTCAAAAGTACCAAATAATTGCCATTCTTAAATTAGATTTATGTAAATTAATTTTCAGCAAAAACAAATCAATGTTTGTTTGTTTGTTTGTTTGATGAGGGCTTAACTGAAAACAATATTCTAAACAAAATAATTTTGATTAATTCCCCAATCAATTTTTTTTAGAAACTTAATTCTACTTGAAACTAGATAATACTCACTACAACTTTTTTACTTTTTAAAGAAAATTGATAAGTTAATATTTTGATTTCAAAGAGCACCGTGGATGATTAAAATGACTTATTGACCGCAAGAAAAATAATAGTTAAAATGCTAAGTGACATGCTTGTTTCCCAGAATGCAATGCTCTTGCAAGGTGATGACAGTGAAATTAATCCATCCAGCCATTGTAGTCTAAAACTGTAGGCTACTATCGATGCTACAAAGGCTCATTACATTTTACAGTTAATAATTTGATTTAAACAGTACTGTGGATATTTAAAATGACTTATTGACCAAGAGACAAATAATGGTTAAAATACAAAGTGACATGATTAGTTTCCAAGAATGCAATGCTTTTGCACGGTGATGACAGTGAAATTCATCTATCTAGCCATTGTAGTCTAAAACTGTAGGCTACTATCGATGCTACAAAGGCTCATTACATACTTGGTTTTGAGGAGTTTGCTTTTAGTCTGTGATGGTATTGAGATTTTGCTTCAGTTTAAGAAAAATATTGGAATGTCTTTTAACTCTGCAGTTCCACTTCAGTTCAATCAAGAGAATTCATAAAGTACGTCGGATATTCATTAACACACTTAATCATATTCAATTTTAAATACCAAAAGTATTGTTCTACATCATAAAACAATTATATCAGTCATTAATCCAACTTGCTTTTATTTTCATTAGTGTAATTGCCAATCATCTTTTCATGGTTGGAGACCACTAACTGCCTTTGATATATATAATAACATGCATTTCTGTACATTCCAAACTTTGAAGAACAAATATTATTTCTATCCTTAAAAAGTGATTTAGACAAAAGAAATGGTAATTATGGTAATCTACACCCGGATTCTTTCCATACTGTTACAAATAAAGTATAAATTCACTTTCCAAAACTAAATGTAATAAGTTAAAAAGAAAAGACTTGTTTCCATTAAGAGATTGCTGTACTTGTACAATTGGAGCAAGTTCTTGTAGAAACCCCAAATAACTTTTAGGATCTCAAGGTTAATGATACAAGACAACATTTTACACAGTGGGCATGATGAGGAAGCAACACCAACTTAACACCACTCAACCAGTTTTTATGATGCAATTGTGCCAATTTTTCGACGTGGTCACTTGTCTTAAAATTCCAGGGATATAGAAAGACTATTACAATGGAATGGATTTTCGCTTACAAAAATTAAGAAATACCTTTACAGCTTGGTGGGCAAAGAATTTAACTACGTGTAAAGACCTAATTCATGATTCCAGTTTTCTCCAACATAAATATCCGTATTTTTATTTTGTACTTGTTCGTGTGCATTTGTAGATACATAGCTTTCTTTCATCGTTAAAAAATGGCAGGTTAAATGTAGTTTTACCAAAATATTAAATAGTTTTTGGTATAAAAATGTAAAAATGTAAAGGAAAAGTTTCTGAAATAAAGTATTTTGAGTTGTTAACAAAGATCTCTACAAATAATTATCATGTCTTGTTTGTTTTGAATGATAACATAACACCAGAACTGCTTATGTTTAGAGTACAGGCAGTATCAATTATTGATCAAACTTTGTTAAATACCTAAAAGCTCATTGATCTATAAATTAATATCTAATAATTCTTGTTTCTGTATTTACTGCAACTTATGGTTCTAAACTGGTAATCTTGTTGCTGTTTTCGGAGTCCAAATTTTATTTACAATTCAACTTCTTGTGAGATTGACAGGATTTAGCTGGACAAGACCATCTTCACAAAATCTGAAATAAAAGCAACAAAAGAAGAAATAAGTTACTAACAAAAGTAGGGAAATGTAAACTGGTTCTCCTAAACTTTAAAAGCTAAAGAATTCATTTCATTTCATTTATTTGTTTTTTCACAACCAAACTACATATAATTACAGAAGAGTTTTATTTACAATTATATCATGAAATTTACAAAATGTGTATATACAGAAGAATATATGGTTGTTGAAAGGAAGTGTTGTATAAAAATTCTAGTGAGCTTAAGTGAGTACAACACTCCCAAAATACAAAACAAAAATGATAACAAATTGGGAGTACAAAACGCCCCCACCCCACACACCAATACATATAACCGAAGCCACATGTCCCCATCCCACCCCACCCGATTCCAGGTAAAGTAATGATGTACTGGAAGTAAGGATGTAAGTATTTAACAGTTAAAGGGAATGAATGAAAACAAATTAATAGTTCATTATGTATTTACGTTTAAGGGTTTTTCTACAACAGACTAGAGATTTGCAGCTTTGTATGTCAATTGAGAGGGAAATCCAGGTATCAATTGCATGGTTGCACAAATTAAATCTTATAATGTTGGTGCAACATTTATTAGATATTTATCTATAAGTAAAAACTGTTTCTGGCAACAAACATTCCAAACAAGGTAGACACCCAGCAAGGAATTTGTTTATTTTGAGTGGCATTAAGATTTATCTCATGCCGAACTGATTATTATCCTGGGAGTGTGTTATACACTTGTTTTTATCTAATGACACAGTTTTTCTCATTTTGGTTGTGCTGTTAAGCCCAACCTTTCTCATTTTGGTTGGTTGTGCTGTTCAGCCCAACCTTTACTAGTCCAAGTCCAAAGATATTAGATGTGTATTCAACATTAATTTCCAAAACAACTACTGAGCTATGAAAGTCTCTATTAACACAAAAGCTTCAAATTTTACCATTTAACGATGTAAAGAATGATTTATTTTCGGGCAGAGATGATGAAATGCATTATCAGGGAGTTGCATTCATGTTATCAAAGAAAGGTGAACAAACACTATTAGAATGGAAACCTATAAATGAGAGGTTGATTTATGCAAGGTTTTCTTAAAGTATATTAAACTGTCAATCATTCAAGTATATGCTCCAACAAATGATGCAACTGATGATGACAAGGAAGCTTTTTATGATCAGTTACAAGCCCTGGTAGATGGAGTTCCCAAGTATGACCTATTAATCATAATGGCAACTTGAATGTCAGAGTAGGATGTAATAATGATGATTATGATAATGTTATTGGAAAGCATGGCATTAGTGAAAGGAATGCTAATGTTGAAAGGCTTTTGGACTTCTGTGGTATCAACAATTTATTGGTGACTGGCACAATTTTCCCACATAAACTCATTCATAAACAGACCTGGACTTCCCCAGGAAGGAGGAAAAAGAACCAAATTGATCATGTGCTTGTAACAAAGCAACACAGAACCTCCATATTAGACACAAAAGTGATGAGAGAAGCTGACATTTCAAGTAATCACCACTTGATACTGACCAGGATCTGATTGAAACTGAAAGGGAAACCGATAACAAAGACATGTCGGCCTAAGTATGATACCATCAAGTTACAGCAACCAGCAATCAAAGAAGAGTTTTTGGATGAACTATGAAATAGATATGAAGTTTTACAAGACTGCTGTGGTGAGACTGAAGTAGCTGATAACATTGAAGAAGTTGAGAGTAAGTGGCAGACATATAAAGAGGTATACAATGGGGCTGCTAAAAGGTCCTTGGGTACAAAAAGAAGGGCTCAAAGCCATGGATCAGCAGAGAAAATTGGAAATGTGTTGAGGAGAGAAAACAGCTAAAGGTTAAGATTGAGAATGCCAAGTCAAATAGAATTAAAGATATTATGAGAGCTAAGTATGCTGAAAATGACAAAGATGTGAAGAAAAGCTTAAGGAGAGATAAAAGAAAGTGGGTTGACGACTTTGCTACATCTGCAGAGGAAGCAGCTCTAGCAATGGCAGAATGAGAGAGCTTTACAAAATAACCAAAACAATTTGCAATGAAAGGACCAAGGTTGGGAGTGCTATAAGAGACAAGGATGGAAATCTATTAACGCATGAAAAAGAAAAGAGAGAGGTGGAAAGAGCATTTAGAGGAAATACTGAATAGACCAGACCCTATTTTTCCAGTTCCTAACATAACATGTGACCCTGAAATAGACAAAATCAGTATGAGTTGTATTACAAGAAGTGAAATAAAAGAGGCATTGATGAAGCTAAAGAATAACAAAGCTGCAGGCAAGGATAATATAACTGCTGAGTTGTTCAAAAGCTGATATATGCACATCAGTATTATGGCTTGAAGAGCTGTTCAGAGTTGTATGGGAAAAGGAAGTTATACCAAAATCATGGAAGCAAGGACTGATAACAAAAATACCTGAAAGCAATACTACTGTATGCAATAACTGGCACAGAATAACCTTAACATCCATACCAAGCAAAGTATTTGGAAGAGTTTTAATCGACAGTTTGTTTGTTTGTATGAGAGAGTTTAACGGCACCACAACAGCAAGGATCAAATTGTGCCTAAGAGGTTAGATCATTCCAGAGGTAGGAAGGAGAGTAAACAGGGGAGATTGAGCGAAACACGAGAACCAAAAGCCAGAAAGCTGGGATCGAGAGAGGTGTATGGGTGAACAAATAATGTAGAGAGAGGGGTTGGGGAAGGAGGATTAAATATGGTTGTAGAGGGAAGCATGATGAAGGAAGGAGATAATTTTATGTGGGTTTTTTTGTTGTTGAAAGAGCCCGGCTATTGAGTTGTGGGCAGCGAGGGAAGCTCTGGGAAGGTTGTACAGGGGGAAAGCAAGGAGAATGCAATGGACTGTGAGGGTGCAATGGAAATTGTTGCAGAGAGGTGGGGGGAGCCAATAAGGAGGTGGGAGTGAGTGAGGTGGGTGTGACCTATTCTAAGGCGGGTAATGTGGACGTTGTCGACACAGGATAGATTGTGAATGGTAGGTTTGATCGGAATGGTGGGCTGGATGACGTGGAGTTTGTTATCAATTTAAGAGTCCCATGATGTTTGCCAGCGGCCACGAACAAGGGACACTACAAGCGGTTTAATGTCAGAAAGGGTCAATCGACAGAATTAGAAACGGTGTTGAAAGTAAGATGGGAGATGAACAGGCTGGGTTGAGAAGAGGAAGGAGTATCACTGAGCAAATTTTCATCCTGTGCAACATTCTAGAACAGGTAGCTGAATGGCAGTCAACCGTATATATCGCCTTTGTTGACTTCGAGAAGGCGTTTGACTTAGTGTACAGAGAAAGCCTCTGGAAAATAATGGCAGCCTATGGTTTTCCACAAAAGATAATATGTTTGATTAAAGGGTTATATGAAGACAGTGAATGTGCAGATGGTGGTATGGAATCTGAATGGCTTCAAGTCAAAAAGTGGTGTAAAGCAAGGTGATATAATGTCAGGTTTCTTTTTCTGATGGTGGTAGACTGGGTGATGAGAAAAACGACTGATGATAAGAGGAATGGAATTAAATGGAAATTCATGTCAACCCTTAAGGACTTAGATTTTGCTGATGATATCGCTCGACTTTCATCTACATATCAACACATGTAAACCAAAGTGACCAGGCTCAATCAGTATGCTGCACAAACTGGGCTAAGAATTAATAAGGATAAGACAGAGCTCATGAAAGTTAACAGCAAATGTGCAAAGAAAGTTTATATTGATAACCAACAACTAAATGAAGTAAACAAGTTCAGATACCTTGGTGCAACAGTAAGCTTATAAAGTGGTGGCGAGGAAGATATCCAAAACAGAATCTCTAAAGCAAGAGTAGCATTTGTGAAGTAAAATAAGATATGGAACTCAAGCACATTCTCAATAAATACAAAAATACAACTTTAACTCTCTTGTTAAGTCTGTACTCTTGTATGGTTGCAAGACATAGAGAGTTAATGTAGCAGATAATAAAAAGCTGGATACATTTATCTTCAAATGATACAGGAGAATTTTGAAGATCAGATGGCCATATGTAATATCTAACAATGAAATACTGAGAATCACTAAACATGACAAAATCAGCACTGAAGTAAAAAGAAGGTGGAGGTGGATTGGTCATGTGATGAGCATGAGCACTATTAAGCACTGTGTGACAGCTATGACGTGGAAACCAGAGGGGAGAAGGAAAGTTGGTCTTCCTAGAATGACCTGGAGAAGGACAGTCGAGAAGGAGAGGAAAGTGATGGAATGGGCTTGTGGACAGAAGCCAGACAAGATGCAAATAACAAGAGTCCAGTGGAGAGAGTGCACTGCAGCTTTATGGGCCAGAGGCCTGAAGAGACTAGGTGAGGTGAGGTGAATGATGTAAAAAGAAGTAATATTTCTTGCCACATGATAATGGTATAGGCGAATTACGAAAACCTAAAGCCTGACTTAAGGCATCCTCGTAATTCTTTTTCCAGAATTAATTTTAGTGCTCCCTACAGCAAAGGGCATTGTTGTAAGGTCTCCAATGAACTGATTAAGTTAGGGGAATGTGCCCCCCCCCTCTTTTCCTCCATTTGTGACACAACTGAACTCATCATAATGCTTTGACAAATGGGAACTTGTGAATAACAAGGAAAATTATTGCAATTTGAGTAAAATATCATCAATGTAGTGATAAATAACGTCATGTTAATACTGTGAATATGGCAACCCATAAACCTCAATCGTCAGCAAAGTGCAACTCCATCAATAGAAGTACCCATCCTAAAGAAAACTTCACAGAAACGCCAAATAATTTGTTTAGAAATAAAACAATATGAAGATTTAAAACTTTCACATTTTGATATCAGTGTTATCATTAGGCACAATAATCAAATTTACTGTCCCAACTCATTCATTCGAACCAATAAAGAATTACTGTATCGTCACTTTCACCAAGTAAGTTTTCCTCTTTCTAATAATCAGTCAATCAAAACATTTATATCAATTGATATACTAGCTATTAATCAATACCATGGACTACGAGTATAAGAAATATCGGTGATGGTACAAATATATTTGCTGTGCCAACTCATTCATTCAAACCAATAAGAATTACTGTACCGTCACTTTCACCATGTAACTTTTCCTCTTTCTAATAAATAGTCAATCAAAACATTTATATCAATTGATATACTAGCTATTAATCAATACCATGGACTACGAGTATATTTGCTGTGCACGACATTCCCATGACATAAATAAATGCTGTCATTCAATGTTACCATATATGTTATGTGCTTAATAACATTTGCTGAAGTATACAATCCAAGACCCAGATGAAACTCTCTTCTAATGACTTCATGGAAAAAGTGACAGAATTCCATTTAATCATTTGTGACAAATTACGAGCATTCCCTGGTGAGATAGGAGGTGTCAAAGTCATTCCGACACTCAATCTAATACCGCAGAATCAAACCAGAAGTTCACGCATTGCTGGTTTGATGATATATACACTTGTATCAACTTCTTCCTCTATTTAAGAAAATGTGATCCATCTTAAAAAAATAACATTACCTGACATTTGATTTAAGATATATTTAGTATAGGTTTGTAAATTAAGGAGAATATTATTTGTTTGTGAGTAAAAGCAATTTTACCATTCTCTAGGCTATGGTATTTAAATGTCTTTTGAAACTTGGAATATTTCTACTAAAAATAAAATCATCAACAAACTTTTTGAAATGTGTGAAATGCAAATTGTACCTTGTATCTTCTTTCTTCAAATACCGGCCCTAATCTTTTTAACTACCAATATAATCTGTAAATGTCCTACCACAAAATTATTTTCTGCAAATATAGAAACTCAAGTCTGTTGTTTCCTGCCAAATGTTAAACTGTCTTTCAGATCAATTTAGCTAACACTTTCTTATTGTTTCCACAAAAGCTGTTTTTATTTTGCTATTTTTACGGAGGATGGGGCATGACTCAAACATGTTTCACAGCATGTGTGACATATAAAGAAATATATGCATGTAAATCATTGTGTGTTTATATCACAATAGAAGACATCCACTCAATGATAATGATTATACTCTATGCATAGATACTCATTCCAGAATCTAAACACCTCATTCTGAAGATTAAATCGTCAATCTCTAGGTCGTTATCGCATCTTAATTAGTTCATAAATAAATTGATTAAGCACATGGAGACAGCAAAAGTTGGATTCATGGTAGAACATTTGACAAAAAGACCTAGCTTCAAGCTGGAATCATTTCTCATAACATCTGCCATTTTCTCCCATTGAGCTAAGCATTATGGATCTAAAGGAGGTAATATGAAGCCAAGGTTGATGATGATTTTTCCACCTTTACCTATGGCATTGGTTAGTTTAAAGTATGGTCATGGGGAATTAAAAAATCTCAGATGGTAAAGAGTGTAATCTTCCGAAAATCCATGCAAGAATGCTGATTTAAACATTATCCTAACATCATTTATAATAATGAATTAAAAGTCATTTGTCCATACCAAATGAATGAATTAAATAAACATACCTTCATAATTGATTTGTCCTTGTGAGTCTTCCATTCCTAATATCAAGCTGTCAACCTCATCATCATTCAACCTTTCGCCTGTTTAAAGAGCAAAAGACAAGCCTTGTCTAAAACAAAACCCAAAATCGCAAATGATTCAATTCCCCTCGCTGCTAATTACATGATTTCTGTCATCCCACCCTCTGTTCCACATGACGTCCCATCATACAACCCTCCCTACAGGAAATCCAGATACCGTTCCACCACATGACCCATAAGCCATCACACCTGTAATCAAGATGGCATTCCACCATATGCCTTGACATCCTGTCCCATATATCATGCCACCCTGTCCCACATGTCATCCTTCCTGGTACCACATGTCATCCTTCCTGGTACCACGTGCCATCCTGTTGAGTGCAATTACACATTTCAATAATCTAGGGAACCCCAGAACAACTTCACTGTTAACCTTCCCTGTCCCACATGCCAACCCTTCCTGTACCACATGCCATCCCACCCTGTTCTATAGGCCATACTTTCCTATCCCACATACCATCCTATCCCATATGCCATCCCACCTGAAATCCAGATGACATCCTCCATTCACCTACCATCCTCCATTCCCATCCCCCATTCAATTACCATCATCCATTCACCTACCATCCCCCATTCACCTACCATCCTCCATTCAGCTACCATCCCCCATTCACCTACCATCCTCCATTCACCTACTACACCAACCCACCTTTTGCCATCCCCTCATCTACCAAATATACTCTTAACCAACTCATCATTCCAACCTTCACTATAACCGCCACTCACTCTATTGCACCACAGCTCCCCTCCCCCAACCATAACTTAAATCTGACACTCCCAATAAAAACGTAATGAACCTTTTTTTTCCACTTATAAACCAGATATGGATGATCTATCTACCAAATCAGAATAAAAATTCATTGCAGATTAATTTGGAGATTATCATAAAGTCTATTATATTTCCAAGTGCTCTATTTAGCAAAGATTTAGTGTTTTTTGCCCAATTGTTCTGTTTTTTATAAGCCAGAAGAAATCCTTTAATTGCTATTTAAGTCTAAAATGCATTGTTATTTTGCTATTCATTCCCAAGACACTTAATTATCAATTCTATTAAATCGTCAGCTCTATTGTTCAGCTTTTTTTCTTCATGCCAGCACAAATCCTTTAATTGCTATTTAAGTCTGGAATGCATTTGTTCTCCTTTATATAAATTTCTTTTCATAAAAACAGTTGGAATTTTTTTCTGTGGGTAGAAATCTTTTGTTCCCCAGTTGAACAATGCATAAGGTCAGACAAACGGACGGACGGTAAAGATGCTATTTTCCCTTTTCCCCAACTTCGTTGGCCAAGGAATAATAAGCTACAAGTTTACCCAGAGGGAATCAATAGAGCACAAATTAAAAAACATTTATTTCAATCAATATATTACCATTCATCACCCACATCATCCTTTTTGCTTGAAATGTCCATGTCAAATTGCTTTTATTTCACTCCTCACTCTTATTTCACTGAAGAAATAGGATTGTATCACAGTATTGTACACTTATTAATAAGTTTCTCTTCTCCAATTGGTCATATTTCAAACCGATTCATTCCTTATACCGATTGCATTAATACAAGCTTGACCGTTCATTAAGAATGTTTCATTTCCTTGCCACTTTCATTCTCCAGTCATTTGCAGTTCTTCCGTTTATTATGTCGTCATCAACTAATTTCCAAAACTAGTACAGCTATTTCTTATGGTATTTCCTTACAACAGTCAATCAACTTCTATTTCATTATCAACTTGATTTCATTTCCTTGTTATCCATCCAGTTCTTATTTCTGAATAAACCCACTTATAACCCAGGTTCTATTCACATTACCACTACCTCTTCAGTCTCTGGCTTATAATTTCTTTACATTTATAACCTTGATATGAATCAATTATCATTCTATTTTCAAAAAGTAATGGCCAGTTATCTACCAACCATGTATTTCATTCTCTCATCATTCAGTTATTCTGCAATCCACTTCCGCTATTCATCAACACATTTTCCAACGTTATCATGCAATTTTCTTCTTCCGATCAAATTTTAGCTTTTACCTTTCAGACACTGATCTAATGGTCCTCATATTCATAAATTGCTAAGCCAATAATAGACCAAAAAGGATCTATAAACATTCCAAATAAGGCTTCTCTCTCCTTTCTATCATTAAAATGTTCTCCCTTACAATGACAACACCGGGACTTTAATACCAAGATTGACAAGAACATGGCGCAACTCAGCAGAGTTGATGGTACCATTTCCATCTTTGTCAAATACCCTCAGACCCTCCACAAAATCCTCCACAGTTCCTTCTTGCATAAAGATGTAAAAATTGAAAGTCATCAAAAAAAACTCTATCCCTTACAATGCCAACACTAGGACTTACCAAGACTGACAAGAACATGGCGCAACTCAGCAGAGTTGATGGTACCATTTCCGTCTTTGTCAAATACCCTCAGACCCTCCACAAAATCCTCCACAGTTCCTTGCTGGTTCTTCGTGCGTAAAGATGTAAAAATTGGCAGGAACTCATCAAAAGAAACTCTATATTCTGCAAAAATAAAAAAGTGATATGGCTTAAAAGAATCTGATACTTCCCACTTACCACCGCATACTATTAATCGATATTGATTTGGTTTAGAAGGTAAGAAAGATCATGTTTCACTTAATGACACTTTACGATGTCCTTTTGAAGAAATACTCTCTCATATTTCTTCTCTAATTATGTAAAAAGCCCAAACTCAGAACGTGAATGCGCCAGCAATTTGACCTACTTCTGACATAATTATAATAATAAGGGTGAGAACTCCACAGATAAAGTGACCATTTCCATTATTTACATAATATATCTTCACACTGGTACCGAACTATTCCCCTACAGAATCAGCAATGAGTGCAACCTAAATTTGACATATACGTATACTATCACAGGAGTATCCATTTATTAATCAATTTTTTTCTGTTTGATTTTTATTAATACTTTTGTTTAATACGCTCGGTTGGCATTCATTTTTGATGAATTGACCTATTCAGATTATATACACAATGTAGCTTTTTACTGTGTGTCCCTCGCTTATCGCAATCACCTCACCTCAATAAAAAAAAAAAATCAGGAAACAAGCATGTTACAAAATTGATCCAAACAATTGTCATGAACATTGTAAAGCCTTGTAAGGTCTGTGGACATACAGTAAATTTAATATTTGTGAATAGAATATTTTCACTCTCCAAATTCCATAGAAAATTTGAGATCTTTAGTTGGTTTTTAATTATATGAGCCCATACAAGTTTACAATGTAACAAAAATTATGGTAACAAAAATTATGATGTGTAACCATGGAGACTGCTTTTGAAATATATAATTTTTGTTGTATAGTGGAAGAAAGTTATACAACAAAGAGTAATTGATCCACACTACAGTTTGAGGATTTAAGAGTGACTGGGCCATCAAGCTGCCATATCACAGCTTCAAATGTTTAGAAAATTATTCATGTAAAAAAAAAAAATCATTTTAATGTTTTGCCTGGTAATTTTTCAGGGCCATTAGCACCCACCAAGGCAGCACAGTATTGCCATAGCACAATTTCAACAACAATGGTTTTTAATTAATTAACTTTTAAGTTTACTGTGCCTTTCCAATAGGCCACTACAGTTCTGTACTACATTGTTGTAACAATTGTACAAGAATTTTGATGACATTCTTGATCATTTGTAAGATGTAAAATCTTATAACTCAACCCCCATTTTGTGTGTGTTAATTTCAGATTTTTGACCTGTTGTAAGGTGTATAAATTTACTTGAGGCTACGACATGTCTATAGACCTTATACAGCCACAAGAATCAATGATATGAGATGACCATATTAGTCTTCATTGTTCGCTTATCACAATTACATGTGCTCACTTTAATTGTCGATGAAAATAGATGCTATATTTGATTCCAAATGCCTTCATTTTAGACTAATTTTTTTGAATTTCTCTTTAATGGAGCCAGTGTCTCCTTCAGATAATGCCTGCAGTGATAATTTCACTTTGCCTTGGACGTTTTCCTTGAGTTACCTACATTCGAACCTATATTAGATTTGACTAAAATCAATTAACAATCAAATTTTCTTCAGAAAGAGAAAGCAGGCATATGTGTGCAAGGTTACATTTAAGACACAACCAATCTGTAGGAAAAGGAATTTTCACTTTTTCCTTCACATGAAGACAATTTCTGGGGAAATCATGGACTTGATCTTTTCAATAAGTACACTTTAAAGTATGAAGCAGAGAATATTCAATCTACACCATGGCCCCAATCTACACCATGGCCCCAATCAACACCATGGCCCCAATCCACACCATGGCCCCAATCTACACCATGGCCCCAATCTACACCATGGCCCCAATCAACACCATGGCCCCAATCAACACCATGGTCCCAATCTACACCATGGCCCCAATCTACACCATGGCCCCAATCTACACCATGGCCCCAATCTACACCATGGCCCCAATCTACACCATGGCCCCAATCTACACCATGGCCCCAATCAACACCATGGCCCCAATCTACACCATGGCCCCAATCTACACCATGGCCCCAATCTACACCATGGCCCCAATCTACACCATGGCCCCAATCTACACCATGGCCCCATTCAACACCATGGCCCCAATCTACACCATGACCCCAATCTACACCATGGCCCCAATCTACACCATGACCCCAAATACATTGTGAGCTTATCTGTCATTTTTAGCCTGAAACAAAATCTATTAGAGTTCTCAAATTCAAAATATACTTGATTGAATATGAATGTTGAGTCAAATTTTGTTCCCAATGTCCTTAAGTATTCGAGATGAACGTGCTTATGACTAAAATATCCTTTTAAATACTGCTCATATGTCTTAGTAACAGGAGTGGTAAAGGCAGTGTTCACATTAGTGAGAGGAATAGAGGGATTTCCCCTGTTATCAGAATTCATATGATATGTAAATCCCAGCACAGATTAGTTGATCTAACCAATAATTTAATTCCTTCTCAAATTTCAATTCCTAGTGTGAACAGCGAGTAAAGGTATCTAGCGAGTAAAGGCATCTCATATCGCCCATCAATTCAGTTATATCAGGAAGATGTTATTTGGAAGAATATTATCTCCCTGGTTAAACTGATTTTGCATATATCATCCAGTGTCTCCTTCACTCCTCCCTATCTCACCAGTTGAATATTATTCAGCCCACACTTTTTCTTAAGTATCTAAGCTTCAATTCAAAAATGTTTATCTGTAAAGTGTTTTATCCATTTAATTTTTCTGAATCTTAAAGAATTAGTTCAGTGGTCAAGAAAGTCCATCTTATATGAAAGAGGACTTCAAAAGAAACAAAACAGTAAGGAAAGCACTTAAAAATCTTATTCCATTTAGGAGATGTTCAACTTTAAAGTTTGGTAACATTTGTGTAGGAAAGACTGAAATCAGACTAGTTGTGATGTCACAGCCTCAGATTCCTTAAAGTCTTTATGTATTCTATCATATTTTGTCCTGCGATTTTTACGGTGGCTAAACCATACGATATGTCAAAAAAGTAGTAAAACTGAATCTAGGAAAAGTATTTATAATATACCACCAAAAGAAAGTTTGAGGAAAAATAATTCAAATTGTGAAAAATTAAATAAACTTTCTTCCAGGCTGTGACATCACAACTAGTCTGATTTCAGTCGTTTCTACAGAAATATACCAAACTTTTAACTTAAGTATCTCCTTTGCGGAATAAGATTTTGGAAAGCTTTCTTCACTATTTTGTTTCTTTTGAAGTCCTCTTTCACATAAGATGGACATGCTTGACCACTGAACTAATCCTTTCATTCATTGAAGTCATTCATTAGTCATTGTTAAAGACATTGCTCATATCAAGGGTTCAGATTAAAAATCCTTAAAGTTTATTTATGTTAAAATTGGGAGTTTAATGTTAGTTCTGAATAAGTTTTGCATTTTTGTGCATCTGTGTCACAAGCATCTTTATTTTTTATGGATACTGGCGGACAAGAACTTTTCATATTTTTATCATTATAACCCTGCCAAACCTGCATAGAATGCAAAGGCTCATTGCCTGTGCTGGATGACAGCAAGAAACCGAGCAATGTATACAACAGAAAAACACAAAAGAAAAAATCCATACATAGCCTATAGGTACTACAGTATCTACAAATTATTATTTGCCATTTGATACAACCTAAATGTACAAAGGATTTCAAACAAAATTCCACGCTTGAACAAACTTCCAAATTCGTGAAGAAAACTTGAACTGCAAGTGACTTGCATTTTGGGAAGAAAGAAGAATTTCTTAAGTAACTAATTCAGTAAAGATATCCCTTTGCTATTCATTGTGCCATTAAAATTCAATTTAGCAATTCCTATTTACAAACCTGCATCACCTGATGCTGGAAAGCTTTGTGTGATCCTTTTGATCTCAGCCTGTGTGGGGTTAAGTCCTAGTGCCCGAATGATATTTCCAACCTGGCTTGAATCCACTTTACCGTCTCCTCTCTTGTCAAAGAGGGAGAATGCATCCCTATAATCTAAAGAAAAGAGAAAAGGAAACTTATTCCTACCATTTACACAATAATGGGAAAACTTTACAAACAAATTAAATAAAATACCGTATTCGATGATATAAGCTCCCGGGGCATTTGCAAAAATAAAATTGAACCACGTGTTAGGCGCAAAATTACTTTCTAATAAGCGCCCATGCTCAGGAATCGAGTTGCCTGCGAATTCGGTGAAACAAAGGGAAAGATGGCACTATTCATAAGTAATTCCCACATTAATTTTTTCCCGTATTAACAGGGGTTCGAAATAGCGTACAAAAAAGAAAAGTATGGAGCATAAATACATATATAAAAAGCATTCACTACTTATTGATTTTGGATATGTTATCAGTCAGGATATTGTTGAGTGGGCGCTTATCAGAGAACACGGGCGCTTATTACATCAAATATGGTACATAGAATAAGATAATGTTGGTAAGGATAGGTTTGGTTTGTTGATGTTTAACGGCACAGCAACAGTCAAGAGTCAAATGTGCCAAAGGTGGTAAGGATGGACATAGATTATGACAGGAAAGGACACAAGACTAGCACTGTATGGTAACTAGTATTGTTTATGATAGTCCAATTCATCATCATACATGACATTAAATCAGAGCAAAATAGTGCTGTGTTGTTCATACAGTGTACAGTACAGTACCGGCAGTATATTTAGCCTAATAATTCACATTTCATAATTAAGTGTGGCCTACATGCACATGCAACTTAATGCAAGAAAAGAACAGGGAAAAAGCTTAACATATGCAAAAGGATGGACCCAAATGAATAGCCTTAGGTGAAACTCATTAACAAAAGTCTCAGAATTGAACTCTTCCTTAATACATTACATTCATGAAGTTTAAAGTTGTATATCTACATATCACTGATACAAGCTTTAAGGTATCTTCAACCTCTACAGAAAAAACCCCAGTGGAATATAGAAGCATAAAACATTTCAATCATTGCAAATTATTTTGACAATGTTTGTTTGTTGATGTTTAACGGCACCGCGGCAGTCAGAGTCAAATGTGCCAAGAGGGTGTTAGAAATCTAAGGTGCAAGACAAAAATGCATGAATCCTATTTTACAGTAGTTCAAGATATAAAAAAAAAAAGAAGATATTAATTACAAAGTTATTTACCACATTTCAGAATGTGACCACATTAAGTTTAAAAAGAAAATCATGATTTAATGTCAATCATCCTTTAAGTCTTTTAGTATTTATTATATATTAATTTTTCATACAGCTGATTAAATAATGAAGTTTGGTATCTAATAACAATATTCTTCGAATAATAAATATTTCAGAGGGAATTATCAACTGTTTGCTGTTATCTTTATGACAGATTAAGATTTAAGTAAAGATGCAATTTTTTGGTAACATGAGAAAGATTTGATAATAAGGTGCTGCAGGCATATCACTGTATACCTAATCAATCAAATAATGCCAACGAAGTTAACATAATCGCATAAGGCAGCATCACCAAAATTGCCTCCAAACATCATTTATTGAATATATTTCTCTCCAATGACACTATAAATCTTTACAGCACAGCACTTACAGGCTTAACTGAATGATACAAGTTATACATTCAAATTAATGAGAGAAATTCAACAGGGAGAGGTGGTAAACAAAAAAAACGAGTTCACAGGGAAACTTTGTAAAGATTTCTGTAAAAGTTAAGATTCATCATTTATTAATTTATATTTGTTTATCTTTACATTCATATTTTACATTGAATCATTTACAATTAATAATTTATATCTAATAATTCATATTTCATTTAAAAAAAAAAATACAATTAAAAAAATATTTTATAATTTTTAAATCAAATTAGATAACGTTCAAGATATATATGAACATGAAGTTGTACTTAATAAAGAACATGCCATATACCAATTTCTATATTGGTTATAGAAGTACTTACATCTAAGCACATCAGTCTCTGAATTTTGAAAAAGTACATTTAAGTTTTTGAATTCTTGTTGAGCAAAGTCTGATCATTTTTTAATTTATAATACATTTATGACTGGGCAAACAGCTTAATTTTTTTCTGTGTAATCCTTGAAATTTCCCTTCTGGAACTGATTTTGATGAAAACTGATTTTGATGAAAACTGATTTTGATGAAAACTGATTTTGATGAAAACTGATTTTGATGAAAACTGATTTTGATGAAAACTGATTTTGATGAAAACTGATTTTGATGAAATCTGATTTTGATGAAATTTGTTGGTATAGTACTTTCATGGTTCTTAGTAGTTTTGAAGCAATAGCCAATGCTGCCCCTACAGAGATACCTGAAGGAGTTTCAGGTTGGTGGGGCAAGGACACGGGGTTTGTTTGGGAAGTTTTTTGAAAATTGGTGCCAGCAATTTCCCGGTTTTTGGCACTTAAAAATCCTTGATTTAATATTGGGCATTATTTAAAGAAAACCATAATTTCAAATAATCATAACAAAGGAAGCTTAAGAAGAAAAGTATGATCGGCCAAATTATTGGTGGGGGCAGATGCTCCAACTGCCCCACCCGTTCCGGTGCCCTTGCTCTATACATCCATATACAGGACCATAAAGGTGAAAGATTATGGGTTCAATTCGTAGGTGGTTTATAGCAAAGAAATAACAAGAATGACACCTGCTGTCCTCTTTCTTGGTGATCAGCATGGTTGGAGAAGGATTTGGAGCACAATGATGAGTGTTGATGTTCAGTGATTGGATATGTGAGCATTACTAATTCAAAGAATCATTATCATGTCAGTATAAGCAGCCCATCTCCCACTGGCATGTAATTAACTTCCAATCAACCTTACCAGAATGACCATTTTCAAATATAACACCCGATTTGTTTGAAGAAAAAACTGCCTGAGAATAGATTGACTATTGACTGAAGAGGGGCCAAAATGGTAGTGACCAATGTTTTGGACTACAAAAATACCAAATGATCGCTGAAAAAATACCAACAAATACCCCTTATCATTACAGTCAAGGAGAAAATCAGCTAGACAAATTACCAAACTAACAAAAAGAGGTTGAAATATGGGTTTAAAGCAAGGTCCAAACAATACTCCAAAGTATTAAAAAATACCAACATTGGTCACACTGAACATACAAGTCTGACAATCAGGTTAATGGTGAATTTAATACAGAGCCCTTAAATTTTGTGGCTTCATGGAAAGGAACAGTTATTACTTCTTTCAAGGGACCTCTTAAATCTGTAAGAGTCTGGCAATCAGGTTAATGGCGAATTACAGACATCTTTCATGATAATGCAACGGTCTATCCTTTAGAGATCAATCGAGAGGAAGCAACAACTTGATCTTAATTGGAAAAAAATAGGCTAAAACCCAGGAAAATAGTAAAACGTTAATCAAAATCCAGTCGGATTGACCATTTACATGATTTACAATGCTTTGAATTTTAGAGCCTTATTTGAATAAGTTACACAAATTTTTATTAAAATATCATTGACACGGGAAAACCAATGAATTTCCTTATGTTTACTTATTGTTTTTCAATCCACGTTATTTAAATGGGAGAGGTTGGATATGACGAAGAGGTTTGAATCACCAATTGCATCCCCAATCAATATTTTTAGCAGGAGAAAACAGTCTCGTGATGTTCAGTCACTGAAATTAAGGACAGAGATTAAAGGAATATTCCCATGGATATTCATTTTTTCGTATATGATAAACCATATTTGTAGAAACAAAGTGGTGAAAAAATATGTTCATATCTTATTCCGTTTAGAAGTTATAACAATTTAAAGAGTAGAGAACTGTTTTTGAAAACACCTCGTACAGTATGTCCTTCAGCTTGGTGATGTTGTCAAGGCAATTCCAGCACAGTTCTTATGTATTTCTTATAAATTTTATCACACTTTTTTTACATCAAACAACATTTTGGGTTCATTATAGAGAGACAGGGTGGAATATATAATTTACAAGAAAACATTATGTATTTTTCTTGGTGTACATCACATTTACAATGAGAAAAAAATCCAAATCATTTTTAAAGAAATACAAAAGCCATTTGGTTGAAATTGTCTCTATGACATCACAGATGTTGCCAATCAGTCACTTTTGTCCAAATTCAAAAGAAATTTAAAATTTTGTAACTTTTAAACGGACTAAGATATTAACATAGTTTTTTCACCACTTTGATTCTAAAAATGTTCTCTATCATATATGAAAAAAATGAAAATCCATGGGAATATTCCTTTAAAAAATAACTTTAAAGATTTGGAGCTGTCCTCTCTTTCGTACATCACAACTTTGACAGATATTGCAAATTCTTCGAAGTTTGCAACTGCAGGTGCTTGTGACATCATTTGAAGACTAATATTCTTTTCAGAATTTTAAGCTCTTTCTGCTGAATATAAAATCTCTTTCTGCTGAATATAAAATCTGTCCATATACCTCTTAAGATTGTTAATTTGCCCCAAGGTTTGCAAGATTGTCCAAAATAGGGAGGAGCATGCACTCGCATTAAAATATACAAAGAATACCACATCCTACACAGTGAATGCTGTATGTCTTACCTCCAACAAAAAAGCAACACCTTCAAAATCTTATGTGTATAAACCTCCCTCATTAAAGGAATATTCCCGTAACTTTTCATATAGATGATGGAGGACTATGAGACAAAAAATGTTTGGTGTACAAATCATGTTGATATCTTTTTCAGTTTAGGCGTTATTGCATTTCAAAGATTGTACAAGTGTATTTAAAAGTGACCTCTTAATGTACAGTGTGATGTCATAAAGGCAAATAATTTTTTTTTTTTGCCTAATAGAAGTACATACGAATCATCTTGGATCTGCATTGACATCACAATTTACACTGCGAGGTCACTTTTCAATACACTCATGCAATCTTTGAAATGCAATAACTCCTAATCATAAATAGATATCAACTTTATTTTGACACCAAATTGTTTTTTTAATAGTCCTCTATATATATATGAAAATATTAATGGAAATATTTCTTTAAGAGAACAAAGCCTGCCACCATGCTGTTTTCTAGACAGTGATAAGTCACAATCAGTTATTATTATTTTTTTAAACATGAAAAGTAGCAGATGAATGTGAGCTTAAGGCAAATGACAAAAAGATTTATTACTCAATTCTATCACAAGGCTTGGACTGTCAAGATCTCAAACGTGTTTTATGTCAATAGTTTCTCCGTTAATTGGTTGTGAAATGTTATTCATTTTCTAGTCACCTCATCTCCAGCTCAGAATGTTGTATTTAAAGGTTATCTTAATAAACATATACTTGGCAGGTCAAAGGTTAATCTTGAGGAAGTATAAACTCTCTCACTATGGAAATCATAAGGCCTGCATTACTCAAAAATACTATCCCTGGATTGCTGGTACAAAAAATCCATATCTTTTCTAATATTTGTAACTTGCATATTATTTGTTTCAATTCTGATTGATTAAGAATACAATGAAACATAAATTTACATTTTTTTTTTTCCTGCTTGAAATTGTCAAATAATTTATTCTCACAAAGTTACAGTAGCTGTAGGCATGTAAACTGAAGGGCCTTAATCATTGGCATACTTGGTTGCACAATGTCTGTATAGAAATCCATGTATTCCCATAATTTTGAAGCTGCTTTCCACAATTTTTGCACAAAACATCCCAAATGTTGGATAAACATCAGAAGAAAAAGGATATCAAAACTTTGATCAGTCAGACCTAATTGTGCTTAAAAAAATACAAATGTGCTTTTACTCTTTACATGAGGGAATCTACCCAGTTGATATAAATCTGGAGACAGGTTCCATGATCGCATCTACACATACACTCCAAATTTTAATATCATTTGTTTGGTTAAATTTTCGGCTGTCTTTTCCTTTTCTATGCTAAAACAGGAAACAACGAATAGCAATTCAAAATCACAAAATAGCAAGATTCCCAAAAGGATTTATTAATAGATTTCTGACATTTGAAGTCTTATATAGCTGATGCGCCACTAAAAAACAAATTTAGTCCGGAATAATTATTTATTCATGTTCTTGTTGTTGTTTAATGGCACAGCGACAGTCAGAGTCAAATATACTGTAAGTGCCAAGAGGGGTGTTAGAAATCTAAGGTGCACGAGTTACTGTTTTGCTATTTAAAGTGGTCCAATGTTCTCCAGATTGAAGTACAACATTTAACCAGAAAACCAAAGTGTCGAGGTTTCGATGCGCAATATGGATTTAAAGTTTGAACTATTGTATAAAAAAAGTTAATTGCACAATGGGCTCAAAATAACAATGACAACCAAATAACTCAGTTCTCACAAGAATGAAATTTCACAATTAATTAAATTCAACCATTTTTATCCCATTAGAGGTGGAATGGCTCAGTGGTGAGGGAGTCATGATCACATTCGAAAGGTACGGGTTTAATTCCCATCGCGACTGCTGCATTGTGTCTTTGAGCAAGACGCTTTACTCTACCTGTTAAATGAGTACCAGCACTGCTGGGGAGTTGATCTGCGATGGACTTGTGTCCTGTCCAGGGGGAGTTATGTACTCTCATCCGCCTGTGCCATTGAAACCGGGGATAAGCACCAGCTCTATGAGCCTAATGGCTCGAATGAGCCTAGCTTTTTTTTTAATTTTTATGTCATCAACATGTATACACTTGCTAACAATATAATCATTTTAAATATGAAACAAAACAGACATGCGATTGTTAAATTATGGGTATTTTAAAATTTTAACTTTATGCCTTGTCTACTCATTATTATGCATACATTGCCGCCAAATACAATAGAGCACATCTGCAGTCCAGTATCATTCTTGAGATACTGTGTTTACAAGCTCTCTTCAACAAAATCATGTTAAGCCCCATGCACTATGCATATTAATCAAATTCAACATTTTTGTACTATGAATATGTACACACTAGCTAACATCATAATTACACCAAATATGAAACAAAACAGACAGGTGGTTGTTAAATTATAAGCAATTTAAGATTTGAACTTTAAGCCCCGCCTACTCATTAATATGCATGACATTGCCATCAAAAACAATAGGGCACATCTACAGACCATGGGCTATCTGTGTACCACATATTTACTGAATCCCATGTATCATTCTTGAGATACTGTTTACAAGCTCTTTTCAACAAAATCATGTTAAGTCCCATACACTAATGCATATTAATAAAACTCCACATTTTTGTACCATGAACATGTACACACTAGCTAACATCATAATTACACCAAATATGAAACAAAACAGACAGGTGGTTGTTAAATTATAAGCAATTTAAGATTTGAACTTTAAGCCCCGCCTATTCATTAATATGCATGACATTGCCATCAAAAACAATAGGGCACATCTACAGACCATGGGCTATCTGTGTACCACATATTTACTGAATCCCATGTATCATTCTTGAGATACTGTTTATAAGCTCTTTTCAACAAAATCATGTTAAGTCCCATACACTAATGCATATTAATAAAACTCCACATTTTTGTACCATGAACATGTACACACTAGCTAACATCATAATTACACCAAATATGAAACAAAACAGACAGGTGGTTGTTAAATTATAAGCAATTTAAGATTTAAGCCCCGCCTACTCATTAATATGCATGACATTGCCATCAAAAACAATAGGGCACATCTACAGACCATTAGCTATCTGTGTACCACATATTTACTGAATCCCATGTATCATTCTTGAGATACTGTTTACAAGCTCTTTTCAACAAAATCATGTTAAGTCCCATACACTAATGCATATTAATAAAACTCCACATTTTTGTACCATGAACATGTACACACTAGCTAACATCATAATTACACCAAATATGAAACAAAACAGACATGTGGTTGCTAAAATATGAGCATTTTAAAATTTGAACTTTAAGCCCCGTCTACTCATTAATATGCACAACATCACCACCAAAAAAACAACGGGGCACATCTAAGGACGATGGGCTATCTGTGTACCACATATGACATGACTCTGGTGTATCGTTCTTGAGATATCGTGTTTATGAGCTGTGCGTCACAAACATACACACACACATACACACACACATATGCCATCATGATCGTATAGTTTCCTGATGCTATCGCATTGGAGCCAAAAATGGAGACTGAAGAACAGAGTAAAGGAAATAGGAAATCTAGTAGAGTTCAGTCAGATTTACTGAAGGTGAAGGGCAAGGAGAAATTCTTGAAGGGAAAAAAACAAAAACAGTTTCTACCATCCACCATCAGGTCATTTAATTAAAAGCACAAACACAAACATACATGCAAAGTCTTCGCAGGCATTTAAAGGTTCCCACAGGAAAATAATTAAACAATCACCATCTTAGATCGTCTTAAGCACCACAAAAGTAAATACATCAAACCTTTTCCACTGGCAATGTTTGAATTAAAGATCTTCCAAATTAAGTCCATGTTTATTGGAAACCACTTAATCTGTTTCTTTTTTGGCAAATCATGTCAAATCTTAACAAAGGTAACTATGACTACCACAGACGGTTAATATCATACCAAAAGGACAAAAAGGATAGTTCTCAATGACAACAATCTTTTTAAAGGCCTGACAAAACCATCCAAGTATCAATTACTTCCCAACAGTACGTTTTTCTAAACCAATACTTCCTAATAGCAATTGTATTATGGATCCAAGTTAAATACATTTAAATTGTATGAAAGTTCTCCTGCTGTATAAATAGAGTGTTTAATCACTGTAAAGGAGGGATATCTATAGGTAACCCAAAAAGCAGTGTGTGCCAATCATTATATAATCAAAATTTTTAGTCATGACCTCAAAATAGATTGATTTAAAATTTGATTTTCCCCCATGCACTTAGCAACAAATTCACTTAATTCAGTTAAGTTAATAAGTGAAGTGATACCTCCACAAATAAGATAACTTAATTCTTTAATTATAACAAATACACGAAAGTTCATAAAGTCATATGTCTAATGTATTGTCTTATATTTTACACTTCCAGGCAGCAATTTTACTCTTGAATGTACACCACGTACAGTCCTATTTACAAGAAAAATTATCTCCTATTTGTAACCAATTCAGTGTTGAGGTGTAGTGGCTCAGTGGTTAAGGAGTCAAGCTCGTATTCGAAAGGTTCTGGGTTTGATTCTCGTCACGAGCGCGGCATTGTTTCCTTGAGCAAGACACTTTACTCTACTTGCTTCAGTCCACTCAGCTGTGAAAATAAGTACCAGCACTGCTGGGAAGTTAATCTGCGATGGACTGGCGTCCCGTCCAGGGGGAGTCATGTACTCTCATCCACTTGCGCCATGAAAACCGGGGATAAACTTGATTTTTATTAAAACTCAAAAAACAATTGTTAAGAAAGTTGAGTGTGTGATGTCACTATAATAGGCTTCTTACACCAATCATTAAGTTGTTATGCTCCTTAAAGTTTCAAACAGTCAGACCCGACCTAATATATAAGCAGAAGCAGGTCCATCAGACTTTTCCTCTTTATTTTCTTTATTCTGAAAACCACAAGTACCGTAGTTAAGATCAACTTCCCTTATCAATGGCTCCATTGTACTAGTTGTCCACTTGGTCCTGGGCTGTTGTGGAAGTTGGTGTTGAATATCAAATAAGCAATAGCTTATTGTGTGGTTATTTTAATTAAGATAAGTGGTCTCATTATTTGCTACATTAAGTTTGTGGTTATGATTTGCTGGAACGAATTTTTAAGGAGAAGGACAAGTCATGATGACATCTTTAACACTTAATATCTTCTGAACAGAGAAAGATAGCAAAAAATTTCTTCCCAAGTCTGTCTCATTTTGTCCTCTTTCAAACAAGATACATGTAGGTCGTCTAGGTCTCAAGTCAGTTGGCACTTAGTATTTTAAGTGCCATGAATTGCTAAATGACTAGTTTTACTTCAGTTCATCCAGGATGATTTATCATTTTTATCACATGATTAAACTTCTTAAGGAAAAGGTGTATCCCCCATGGAGCTTTCAGTTAATAGCTCCATGGTTTCCCATAACCAACCCTTTTCAGAAGCGCCTGCTTGTTGTAGGAAATGTTTTGCTGCAGGGCGGCAATTAGTTAACATAATGACTCAAAAGAACCAAAGCTTATAAGCAACATTCTTCCACAAAGTTTTCCTCATAAAAAGGAGATCAAGAGAAAGATTATATCCACATTCCATTACCAGTGAGGACAGGCCTATGTGGAAAAGATATCCATTCTGGAAAGTTGTCATCAATTTAAATGACTATTTAAGGTTAGATCACACTTTAAACAATGTTACTAGTTTGAAGGGTCCAATACAAAATTCCCAATTTTTGCCAGGTTCACTTGTTGGACTTGACTGGACCCAAGATTTCACCAGTTATGTAAGAATGTCTGACCAGGAATGGTTAATGATGCTTCTTTCATTGCATACAGTAAGTTATTCAGCTTGTATGATTTTTTCCATCCTTGACTGAGAAGAGATTTGTTTTACTCACAGTTCAAAAAATCCCAAAATTTGTGGGAGCTATATGAAAAAGAGCTATGCCATATTAGCCTGGGTGAATTGCAGTTAAAAAACATTACAATACCATCCATGTGTAAAACAATGAAAAGTCTGCAACATAATGATGGTCAATCATGGCATGGCCTTTTTCATCGTGATAAGTACCATACAAATTTTCTTATGATATAACACAACTGTCAAAATTCTATTCGGAGATACTCGGAGAAAAAGACCATGGATGAAAGCAAACAGCAATTCATAGATTTAATCTGTTTACGTGGAAACTTTTGACACTCACTGTGCTCTACAGAATGGATAATTGCACACAACCTTGGAACAAAATTTGAATAAATCTATCTTTGTCCTAACTGATGATGACCCCCTTCTCTAGGATCTAGGGTACTTTCTAAAATGACTTAAACAATTGAAACCATAATTGAAATGATACGAATCTTGAAGTTTTGATACTTTGGTGATGCCCTGGCGATGAAATCCTTACAAGAAATAAAAAAGACCCTGGATGAAGGTAAACAACAATTCATAGACTGATGCAATCTATTCATGCTCTACAAGACCGATAATATCTGTTTATTCTCGCTTCGTTCTCCCACATCAATAAAGTACGCTTTCTCCCACCAGAGTTAGTACTTCAATCTGGAATACATTGTACCACTTTAAATAGCAACAAATTATTTCAGCTAAGAATCTCAGAAAAACAACCTGGGATTTTGTCAGCTCCAAGGTACAAACTAGATTTTTTTTTTCCATTCCTTTTCCAGATCACCAGCAAGAATCAAGTGAATTTTTTAACATGTTCCTTCAGTGGAGGCTCTTACCCATCCTGCAGCTAGGTGAGGTTTGCATAAATTAGTTCAATGTAGCTTGAGCAACATCATTCAGTCTGCTTTGCTGCATTTTGTGAAATCCCTAACAGTGTAGCACTAGGGATGGAACTAATAAAGTTCATGTTAATCTATTTATGCAACTCATGTTTGTAGCCACAGTGGGATAGTCAAGAGAGCAGAACATTTCAACAAAAATATACATTTTGATGATCAATCCATAAAAGAAAACAAGTAATCAGAAATTATACACTGGCCCTCTGTCTGCTCATTAAACATATTGTACTTCATCCACGCATACTTGCAGTACCTCTTCAGCTCCAACCCCCCCCCCTCCCAAAAAAAAAAAAAAAAAAAAATGGCTCAACCCTGGTATTTTACCTACATAGAATAAGGAATGAACATAGCCTAGTCAAGGAAAATAATTATGTGGTATTAAAAGAGGTGAATACAAATTTTTGTCATACATGTCTATTTTTTTTCTCATTTAATATTGAATATACTTCTTTTTTAATATTGCTTTGGCTTGTTGAGGTTTAACAGCACCGTGCCAGTCAGGGTCAAACGTGCCAGGGTCAAACGTGCCAGAGTCAAACGTGCCGTATTTTCATACTGAATGTCAATTTGTTAATTAACATTTACCTTATGAGCTGCATAACTTTTCTCCCTCATGTAAGTCTGCGATATGGGCTCCAAACAACAATTCCCTAATTTCTAAGCTCATAATAATGTATTATCTCATCACTGTATAGTGTTACATTTTTATATGCAGAATAAAAATGTAGCAATTGTTTTCAGACACAACAAATATCTTTATTAATTTTCACTTTTAATGTTTTATGCCACTACAGACTACAGAGTACACAAAAGTACAAAAAATTGTACTTATACAAAGTCTTGTAATGAGACCACTTTACAATTTCTCCTACACTGCAAGGGATTTGCTGCATTACATGATCAATAGCATTGAGAGGTTTTACTTTTCTTTCAAATCACACATTTTTGTTGAAGTTTCTGGAGAATCTTTCACTGCCTACTGTCAGCTTTTAATTGCTTTATCTGGTATCTGAATTCCTTCATAATTTTCCTATGAAAAACTTGTTAAAAAAGTCATTACAATGCGAGTTTATGGAATCAGACACTGATGCAGTGCCTCTACAGAAAGGCTGAACATACAATCTATCAAAGAACAGAGATCAAAATCAACCTATGAAGGTAATTCCTGGTCAAAAAAAAAATGTCTTAATGTGCAACAGTGCAAGTTCACATTGTCTAAATCAAATTAAGCACTTGCTTTCAGAATGCATTTCTCTTTGGAAGTGGCTGTCATTTATGCTCTTTACTGGTCTCAAATAATTTGAAATTGACAGTAAGATTCATTTTGAGGAGCTGTACATGTAGCTCCCTCTATTATTCATTGGAACTTCTCAATATGTTTTCCACATTAGAAGAGGAGTATATTTGATTCAATTCCATTTAAAGTCATTTTTTATTTCAGATTTACAGTTTAGGGTATCACTGGCACGGCGACACACTTCAGTTGCAATGTTATGCCCCAAAACAATCCACGAATAAGTGTTTATCCCTGAAAGAACTGGCTTACTTGGGGTAAACTTGTCAGAGAAAGTAGCTCAGATTTAGAACACGATTGGGAGCCAAAAGGTATGACAGGAAAATGGGACGTATTGATGCTTCTTCTACCAAGGTTAACACAAAAGCTACACTTCTAAAATAAGAACAAATATCTTATATTTCATCTACGTCTCCTGAAAGGAATGCGTGAGATGTACCTGTACTTTGTTTACAAAATAATGTTGTATCATTTAGAAGACATCCCAAACCAGACATCACAAACGATACAAATCCCCTCGCCGCTAATAACATGCTTTTCAACCTCTGTCACACCTGCCATCCCACTCTCATGTTCCACATGCCATACCATACTACTTCGTTCCCTACAGGAAATAATACGTGAAAATCCAGATGCCATTCCACTACATGACCCATGACATCACACCTGCAATCAAAATGACGTCCTACCATGACTTGTTGCCACCCTGTCCCATATACCATGCCACCCTGTCCCACATGCCATCCCCCCCTCTACCATGCAGTACCACATGCCATCCTACCACGTCCCACATGTTATCCCTCCTTGTATCAAGTGCCATCCCACCATGTCCCACAGGCCATTCCATGCTATCCCACCTTGTCACACAGGCTATTCCATGCTATCACACCCTGTTCCACATGCCATCCCACCTGAAATCCAGATGACTTCCATTATTGTACATGTCAACCTTTCCCACATGCCATGCCACTCTGTCCCACATGTCATCCCACCTTGCCCCCATGCCATGACATCCTGTCCCACATTCCTTCACACCCTGTTCCACATGCCAACCTATCCCACAAGCCACCCTGTCTCACATGCCATCTCACCCTGTCCCATATTTCATCCCATCCTGTCCCCCATGCCATCTCACCTTTATCCCAATTCCTACAACTACCTATCATTCTACCATCTTCCACCCAACATTATTTCCTTTGAAATCCCATCCCCTCACTTCTATCAACTCAACATACCCCATTCACCTACCATCCCCTATTCACCTACCATCATCCCTTCCCCTACTATCCCAACCCACCTTTTGCCATCTGCTCATCTACCAAATATACTCTTAACCAACTCATCTTTCCAATCTATCTACCAAATCACAATGAAAATTCAGTCCAAATTAATTTGCAAATTATCATAAGTCTATTAGGTGTCCACTCTATTAAAGTGAAGACCTTTTGTTTTTTTGCTATTCATTCGCAAGAAAATCAATTATAAATTCCATTCAGTCATCAAATCTATTATTCAAATTTTGTTTCTTTGCTATTCATACGCAAGATACTTTATTATAAATTCCATTCAGTCGTCACATAAATTATTCAACGTTTTTTCATCCCAGTACATATCCTGTAATTGCTGCTTTTGAAGTCTGGAATGCATTTGTTCTCCTTTATATAAATTTCTTTTCTTAAAAATAGTTGGAAGTCCTTTCCCAGGGCAGCAATCTTTTGTTCCATAGTAGCTGAACAATGCGAGAGGCCAGCTGGCCACAGTAAAGATGCTATATCCCCTCTTCACCAAGTTCCTTGGCGAGGAGATAATAAGTTCTGAAGATGACTTTGTAACTTCTGAGCAATTTGATCTTTTGTAGGAATTTCCACTCTTGCTAGGTTCTTAATATTCAAATTTGAGGACTCAACTACTTAAAAATTTCCCAGAATTGGCTTGGTGCAATTAACTAGACTGTTTTAGTCTCTGAACAATATTCTCATGACTGCCCACACATGCATCAAGTTGCCTGAGGCAGGAGGATGCCAAAAACACTACTTTTCTCCAGGAATTGCTATCAATTAAGAGAATCAACAAAACATAGTTACCATCAGGGGAATTCCCTAGCCTGACTATTATTATTTTTTTTTTTTTAGACATGATGAAAAACAAAATGAAGCCGAATGCATTTAATATTTAGTTTAACCACTCTCCTTCAACAACGACCATCTTTCGCGCATTAATATTAATTGCCAAGCTGTCATCTGTCATCTTACATAAGTATGTATGTATATAATTTGTATAGCACCAATATCCAAAGTAACAAGAACTGTCTGAAGGACAGTATGCTCGACAAGTCAAAGCTAGTATAGAGAATGGGCTTATTGAGGGAAGTATATACAGAAATAGGGTAACACAGGGAGATGATTTCAAATTACTTGAGCTTTGAAAGATGCACTTAAATTTTCATTTGCTTTGTTAATTTTCACATTTTACTACAAGCTTCAAAATATCATTGAGTTTTCATAGAGATATTTTAAGACACAAAAAAAGAAAAAGCTCAAGGTTAATTTACCCATGCAGTAACTTGGAAAACATGTAAAAGCTAGCAGTCTTTATAACCATAACATTTCTTTAATTGTATCAACTGAACAACAAAGGAAGGAGAGGCCCTAACATGCCAATGTCAACGAAAGAATGTCATTAAGCCCTTTCCAACGTGCACCCTCCCCCAACCCCTACACATTCCCAAAACTACATCCTGCATTGTAATACAACTTCTGATTTAAGAAAATATGTGTCAAGCAAAGTCAAGCAACATGAAAAATGTACATTAAAGCAAAATTATACGAAACAATACTGCTTAACGTATGACAAATTAGACATTGGAAGCGATACAAATCCCCTCACCACTAATAATGCATATTCCAGACTGTCCCACATTCCATCCCAACCTGTTCCAAATGTCATCCCATGCCTATACCCCATGCAATCACACCTGAAAACCAGATACTGTTTGTCATTCCACCACTTGCAAGACCCACATGCCATCACAACTAAAATCCAGATGACACCCCACCACATGTTCCACCCTGTCCCATATGTCGACCCACTCTGTTCCACATGCCAACCCACCCTGTTCCACATGCCAGCCCACCCTGTCCAACATACATCCTAATTCCATCAGCTACTTTATCATCATGTTATCTTCTACTCCACATTGCACTTATTGTTTATATTTCCCAAACCCCTAATTTAAAATTATTTAGAAGCGAGAAAGCTTTTATTTGCTTAGAACTTTATTCATGGCAAGACAAACATTTTGATTGCTATTCATGTCAGGAATGTCGATATCATAACCAAACTAGAAATGCAAAAGTCTCGCCTGCCATAATTTGTACATCATTTGTAGCAGTCTATTTCTATGCAAATGACCTAATTAATATGCACACAATACCTCACCATAAAGTGTAAACAATGCTTTTCACATATACTGTATGATCATTTGTTTACACACAAAATCACCACACCCACTTTAATTTAAGAGATACCACAGATACAAATATTTTCCTTGCTATCTATGCAAATAAGCCAATTAGTATGTACACACAACCCCCCACCCCCCATCCAATCATGCTCAAATGAACAGTTCCAATGTCCCCACTCAAATGAACAATTCTAATGTCCCATACCACTGAACCAAGTTATTATCTCAGGTTAATTAGTTTGTATGAAAGTCTATTGTTATGCAAATAACCTAATTAATATGCACACTATACACCTCGCCATTAAGTGTAGACAATGCTCTTCACATACATTGTGATCATTTGTGTTAACAAAATCCCCATACCCACTTTAATTTAAGAGATATCATAGATACATATATTTTCATTAATTATGCAAATAAGCTAATTAGTATGTACACACAACCTCCCAATCATGCTAAACTGAACAGTACCAATGCCACCTACCACTGTACCAAGTTATTATCTCAGGTGTGTATTGATATGCAAATAACCTAATTATTATGCACATTACACCTCACCATTAAGCGTAGACAATACTCTTCACATATGATTTGTGTTAACAAAAATCCTACTCTCGCTTTAATTTAAGATGTATAAATACAAATATTTTCAGTTATTCAAAAACCAAATAATTAGCATGCACACACAACCCCCTAATCGTGCTTATTTAAACAGTACCCATGCACTCTACCCCTGTGCCATGCTACATGAATGTACACCATTCATAACTTAACTTATGCACTTATGTTAAACATTTTGTATAAAAGTCTATTGTTATGCAAATAACCTAATTAATATGCACACTTCACTCACCATTAAGTGTAGACAATGCTCTTCACATATATGATTATTTGTGCTGACAAAATCCCCACATCCATTATAATTGAGGAGATATCATAGATATAAAATATTTTCATTGTTATGCAAATAAGCTAATTAGTATGCACAGACAACCCCTAATCATGCTCACTTGAACAGTACCTCTATGCCAGGTTACACAAATATACACCTTTCATAACTCAAGTTTAAAAAACTTTAACCATAACTTTAACCTTACAAATATTTTCATTGTTATGCAATTAAGTTAATTAGTATGCACACACAACCCCCAATCATGCTCATTTGAACAGTACCCATGTCCTCTACCCCTATGCCAAGTCACATGAATGTACACCATTCATAAGTTATGCAAGCTTTAACTAAAAATTTTTAACCAAAACTTGAACCTGACAAATATTTTCATTGTTATACAAATAAGCTAATAAGTATGTACACAGAAGCCTCCAATCATGCTCATTTGATCAGTACCCATGTCCTCTGCCCCTGTGCCAAGTCACATGAATGTACACCATTCATAACTTTAGTTATGAAAACTTTAACCAAAACTTTAACCGGACGCCGATAGTAGTAGAATAGCTCTACTATTCTTTGAATATTCTTTGAATAGTCTAAGCTAAAAATACAATGTTCAGTGGGCCTTAAAGTGATTAAGAAAATGCTCTAGAAAATAAGTCTCTTTTTGAAGGTATTGATATTTAGAGCTGATTTTATGGCCATGGGAAGTGTATTCCAAACCTTTGAAATCATATTTTCTATAATTTGTAGTCTCCATACACCCAATCAAATTCTGTATAAGACCGTGACATTATTTTCAATGACAGAAATTTGGCAAAGAATTTCGACAGGTTTTTTGCTATTTACATAGCTTTAAAAACAATACAAGCTATAATTGTGTCTACCTACCCAAACACCTCAAAGTTATATCCTTAGTAACTTTATTATATTCATGGACCAACTCTCTATACATATATAATCCCTAAAATAGGGGTGGTGATATATTGTTTAATAACCTTTTTTCTTTCATCTTTCAGCAGTGACTGTCTAATTATTTCTCCCACCCCTATAAGGAAAGACTTACTGTAGCTTTCAAAGTCAAAGTATTCAAACTTATTCAGAATAGGAAGTGTGATTGGTATTCTCTAAACTGTATATAATGAAGATAATCCGGTGCTGAGTATACACATATCTGCAGAAAATCTGACATGATCAGAATGATTACATAGCATATAGTGCATGTCATTGATCAAATCTATGAAAGTGTCTACACACTAGGGAAAATGAGAAAGGAGCTTCTAAGAATCTCGGAGTTGGAACTTTGAGACCCTGCTACGAACAAGTGAAACAAACAAGCTCATCTGATCAGATCAAATGAGTGTATGGCAAGATCACATGAGCGCAAAAAAGAAACCCTAGGGTGAGCATGAGAATAAGTTCAGCTTTCTTTCCGGGAAAAACAATCAAAGCAGCTCGTAAGATTATATTCAACACGTTCAAAAATGATGTAATGATTGATCATAATAACTTATCACTTAAAGAAGTCTTTAAAAAAACAAAAACATCTAATTTTCTGAGGAAAAGCTTTTAATGTGATTTTGATTTAATATCTTTTTTATCCTTTTTTTGGTCTTATAAGGTTTATCAGAAATTATCTTAAGGCCGTTACACACCAAACGCGACGTGGCGAGCAATTGTTTAGATAATCAGCCAGGAAACAAATATTATAAGATGCTTTGACTTGTTGCTTACACACAATGAAGTTTACAGTTGAGGATTTCTAGTGATACTGGAAAATATGCTAGATATGCTTTTTTGTTCAAACTGTGGAAAAATTCGCGTAAGTGGGGCGAGATTTTCTGTCGCAACACGAATTTTGCTTTAATGGACGTAGAAAGGCCCTTTTAATCAATTTTCAATTATCATCTGATTAGCCATGCGATGATGATCCTTCTCTGAAAACAAAAGGTGGAAATGTTTCTTTTCCTTTGTTTTATTCAATTTTGTTTAAAAAATCGCTCGCCGCGTTGCGTTTGGTGTGTAACAGCCTTTACACTACATGCAGAAAGAGTCATCCTACCGCTACCCCAAATTGGGATTCTGTACAAATTTGACCCAACAATTTCTATTTCAAAAGCGATCCATCACTTGCTGCTGTCTTAGTTTGATTAGAGTTAAGAAAACTCCCTACTTTGATTGGAAACGTGATTTACGCAACATCACAGCTCAAAGAAGCTTGTAGGATTGTGTTCATACAGTCAACATGTTAAATATCAAGAAAGTCTCCAGTAAAAAAGATGCACACTACCCATATATTACGTGTTTGTATGGAATCCAGCAGTGTTCACGTTAAGGTGCTCGATTGCGGGATTCCTGCACATATTATCAAATTCTCCTTCAAATATAATTGAGGGGGGGTGAGGGGAAATTCCCACATAAAAAACAAATCTAAAAAAAGGGCCAAATTTTTGGAGTTTTTTCAGAAAGAAATCCCCCTTTTTAAAAATCCCTTCAAATTACCACAAAATCCTCCCCAATTACACAAAATCCCTCCCCCCCCCTAAAATAAAAATTACACAAAATCCCTCCAAATTTTGAACTCTAGTGTAGTGCCTGGAATCCAGTATCATCATTGTGGTTTATAGTCCATAACATGACTGTCATTAACAAACTTACAAGTCAGGGGCGAAGCCAGGATAAAATGTCAGGGAAAGGAAAGGGCGGGAGGGGAAAGGGAAAGGGCGGGAGGGGGAGGGGGACTAATGGGGGAGGGGGGGGGAGCAAGAGAAACCAACCCAGGGATGGAAAATGAAAAATTGAAGAATATTTTGGTAAAATCAATCAACATTTCTCAATAATTGATGAAACTTTACCAAATATTGAAGAAAAATTGCCACCAGAATGAATCAAATTTTCCAAAATTTTAATGAAAGTCAAAGAAAAATTGTCCCTAAATGAAGCAAATTTCCTAAAATTGCACGAGAATGAAAGAAATTTTTCAAACATTGAAAGCGATATCACAAATATTGAAGGAAATTTCCCAAAAATTAAAGGAAATTTAATGAAAGTCAAAGAAAGTTTTCCCTAAATAAAGAAAATGTCTGAAAATTGAACAATTTCCAGAAAATGTAATAAAAATCAAGAAAAATTTCAAGAAATTTTCCGAAAATTAAAGAAAATTAACTAAAAATCAAAAAAACACAATTGCCTAAAAATGAAGGAAATGTCCCAAACATTGGAGGAAATTGAAAAAAATTGACCAAAAATCAAAGAAAAATTGTCCCAAAGTACAGTAAGGAAATTTTTCCGAAATTAAAGAAAAGTGTACAAGAATAAAGGAAATTGCCCAAAATTGAAAGACATTTCCCAAACATTAAAGGAATTTTTCTGAAAATTGCACAAGAATGAACAAAATTTCCCAAAGATTGAAAGATATTTCACAAAAATTGAATAAAACTTCCCAAAAATTGACGCAAACCGTGACTAAGAATTATCTCAAGTTAAAAAAGTATCATCGGAAAAATCTCAAAGGGGGCCTTGTCTCCCTCTGAATTCGCCCCATGTTACAAGTTTGTAATATCTTTTCTACATTTTAAGCTCCCATTTATTATTTTCCTATTTTCCAATCATATCTTATTTGATAAAACTTGTAGAATAGAATTAGAATAGAATAAATTTGTAGGTGTGTAAAGAAAGAAAAGAAAGAAACCTAATCCAAACAAAGTTAACGTGCGGTATACTTTTGTCAAGTTACTTTGCTTAAAACATAAGAAAACCTACTTTCCACATAAAACCCATCTAGAACATTGTTTTATTGATTGTTCATATCATGTGTACAAACTGACTAGCAAATATGCAACGGCAGGAAATTTGAGTACATCTGCAGCATCCCATATGACCATAGAAATATACTGTTGATCTTAGATGTACATCTTAGATAAAAAAGTCAAATTAATGAAGAAATCTACTTTTTTTTTTTTTGAACATCTTCCATTTATTTGACTTAACAAAGTTGATTCTTGGCAAATTTTTCCCGAACTATACAGCGACACATGACTCTAGATGTCTGAGAACTAACTGGCAAACCCAAATGCTTAGTGGTTCCAATGCATTCTTTCATTGTTGGTTGATTTTCAAGTTTTAGACTTACTGGCATTGCATATCATGAACTATATGGTAAATAACATATTCATAAGTCATGCCCACCATGCATATCAATAAAATAGAACCTGTTGACAACACGTGTATGATGCAAAACATGCATACAGTTGCACATTTAACACTGCTTTAAGAATTTTACATAAAGCCCCGCCTACATGATATCACTACCAAACCAATAGCTTATATATACTGACCATAACTCACTTACAGTGTACCACATGTAACATGTGTGCGATGTGTTAACAAGATTTTTTTGTAGCATTTTCACATTGAGGCATGCATATTAGTGGTATAACCTGTTGACAACATAAGCATGTACACAATAATTGAAAAATAACATGCAAGTATGATGCAAACAGACATACTGTATGGTTGCTATAAATTTATTACTTTTTCAAGATTGTTTTATTCTATATTCAACCCCCTTCCTACTTAGCAATATGCATGACATCATAACAAAAAACAATAGGGCACACCAACAGACAATGGGCTATCTTATCCAATGTTACTGTCCTTGACTTACTGTGTTAACAAGCTCTTTTCAGCAAAACCATACTTTGCCCCACCCACCATGTATATTAATGATATTCAACAATTTTATACCATGACTATGTATATACACTTGCTAACAACATAAATATGCCAAGTATGAATCAAAACAGACATGTAGTTGTTAAAATATGAGCATTTAAAGATTTTTACATTAGGCCCTGCCTACTAATTGATATGTATGACATAACCTCCAAAACAAATAGGGCACAAATACCGATCCTGGGCTATATGTGTACCACCTAGGCCATGAATCCAGTCAATCATTCTTTAGATATCATGTTTACAAGCTCTTTTTAGCACTCATATAAAGCCCCGCCCACTAGGCATGTTAATGAAACTCAATGGTTTTAATCCATCAACATGTACATGTACACACCAGCTAACATTAGAAATGAACCAAATATGAAACAAAACAGGCATATGGTTGTTAAAATACAAGCATTTCAATTTTTTTACCTTAAGCCCTGCCTACTCATTAATATGCACGACATCACCACCAAAAGCAATAGGGCACATCTACAGACCAAGGACTATCTGTGTACCAAATATGACATGAATGAAGTTAATCGTTCTTGAGGATAACCTGTTAATAAGCTTTTTTCAGCAAAATCATATTAAGTCCCTGCCTACTAACGCATACTTATGAAATTGAATGTTTTTATACCATGAACACGCTAATGAAATTGAACGTTTTTAAACCATGAACACGTAGACACCAGCTAACATCATAAATATACTGAATATGAAACAAAACAGACATGTGGTTGTTAAAATATGAGTATTTCAAGATTGTCTCATTAAGCCCTGCCTACTCATTAATATGCATGACATCACCACAAAAAACAATAGGGCACATCTATAGATTATGGGTTATCTGTGTACCAAATATGGTATTAATCCAGTGTATCGTTTTGAGATATCTTGTTAACAAGCTTGCTGTTACAGACACACACACACATACATACACACACACATTATATAGACACGCCAGCATCAGAAGCAAAAAAAAAAAAAAAGTCTTTTTTTTTAATTTTATAGTTTTAATCACTTAAAGCAAATACAGGATTGAAAGAAATGCAAGTGTACTAACAATGGATGTATTTGGGCCGAATTTGAGCTGTAGAGTTCTACGGATGACTACCTCTCAATGGAATTTGAGCTATGTAACTACTGATAACTACCTCTCAATGGAAGTTGTTCATGGCCAATTTACATAAGGTTTAGAGGCACTACATGGGCACCACCTCTTCCCACTCAAATGCAGTTCATAATACTACTAATGATATAGAATTATAGTGGGTTTTTCAGTCAATGATCAAAGCGATGTTTAAGTAACCAAAGCATAATGAGATTTAATCAAATACTGACTCAAAAAAACAACAACAGTGCAGCTTCACATTTTCTATAAAAAATTAAAGGTTTCCGAAGTTTGAAAAATCTGCAATGAATTTTTGCTCCGAAAGTGATAAACTTCTTATAATTGAAAAATTTCATACATGTTCTTACAAAATAATACTATTATTCCTTTCCCGTACTAGGATACTTTAATTGAAAAAAAGACAGGGAGTTTTTGGAATTTATTTAGGGAAAAAGAAAACTATAAAGCGGACTGGAAGTACAAATCTATTACAACTGTTAAATGATTAAATTATATATACAGAATATATCACTATAAAGCATTGTTAAAATTTTTTGTAAATACAGTTTTAAGTAACATTTCTCAAGAACTTTAATGACAAGCTCAGTCCCTGCTAAAATCTACCATTCTCATTAGCCTATACTTTGTATTTGATCTATAACATGGGTTCAATTCAATGCCTTATTTACTTCCTGTCACTCAGTTCTGATGAAATCAATTTTTTTCTAATTCTTAAAATGTGATGTCATTGTAAGGGCATTGTCCCAAAATATTTCAAAGAAATTTACCCTATGACCTCCCTAAGAGGCATGCTATTTTTACCAAACAGTTCAACAAATTTTAGGAATGGGTTTGGCCTTGCAGACCATGAATCAGATAAGTTTGTTTGCGTCTGTATGTTTATAAATGTAAAAATTTTCTGGTTAAATGTGCTTTTTAAATAGTTCCAACTTTCAATCATCTTAGTAAAGCTTGTTTCTTTGATTAACCTGTGCTTCCTGTAACATTTTCCTCGTAATTAATTCCTCAACATTAAGAAAATAACTAGAATCAAATCTTTTAGATACTGCTTCTCTCTTAAAGATTAGTCAGTGGGAGTTCAGACTCAGATCAATTCAGCGGAAGTTCAGACTCAGATCAATTCAGCTGAAGTTATAACTCAGATCAATTCAGCAGGAGTTCAGACTCAGATTAATTTAGCGGGAGTTTAGACTCAGATTAATTCAGCGGGAGTTCAGACTCAGATCAATTTAGCGGGAGTTTAGACTCAGATTAATTCAGTGGGAGTTCAGACTCAGATCAATTCAGCGGAAGTTCAGACTCAGATTAATTCAGCGGGAGTTCAGACTCAGATCAATTCAGCGGGAGTTCAGACTCAGATCAATTCAGCAGGAGTTCAGACTCAGATCAATTCAGCAGGAGTTCAGACTCAGATCAATTCAGCAGGAGTTCAGACTCAGATCAATTCAGCAGGAGTTCAGACTAAGATTAATTCAGCAGGAGTTCAGACTAAGATTAATTCAGCGGGAGTTCAGACTCAGATCAATTCAGCAGGAGTTCAGACTCAGATCAATTCAGCAGGAGTTCAGACTCGGATCAATTCAGCAGGAGTTCAGACTCAGATCAATTCAGCAGGAGTTCAGACTCAGATCAATTCAGCAGGAGTTCAGACTAAGATTAATTCAGCGGGAGTTCAGACTCAGATCAATTCAGCAGGAGTTCAGACTCAGATCAATTCAGCAGGAGTTCAGACTCAGATCAATTCAGCAGGAGTTCAGACTAAGATTAATTCAGCGGGAGTTTAAACTCAGATTAATTCAGCAGGAGTTCAGACTCAGATCAATTCAGCAGGAGTTCAGACTCAGATCAATTCAGCAGGAGTTCAGACTCAGATCAATTCAGCAGGAGTTCAGACTCAGATCAATTCAGCAGGAGTTCAGACTCAGATCAATTCAGCAGGAGTTCAGACTCAGATCAATTCAGCAGGAGTTCAGACTCAGATCAATTCAGCAGGAGTTCAAACTAAGATTAATTCAGCGGGAGTTCAGACTCAGATCAATTCAGCAGGAGTTCAGACTCAGATCAATTCAGCAGGAGTTCAGACTAAGATTAATTCAGCGGGAGTTTAGACTCAGATTAATTCAGCAGGAGTTCAGACTCGGATCAATTCAGCAGGAGTTCAGACTCAGATCAATTCAGCAGGAGTTCAGACTCAGATCAATTCAGCAGGAGTTCAGACTCAGATCAATTCAGCAGGAGTTCAGACTAAGATTAATTCAGCGGGAGTTCAGACTCAGATCAATTCAGCAGGAGTTCAGACTCAGATCAATTCAGCAGGAGTTCAGACTCAGATCAATTCAGCAGGAGTTCAGACTCAGATCAATTCAGCAGGAGTTCAGACTAAGATTAATTCAGCGGGAGTTTAGACTCAGATTAATTTAGCGGGAGTTCAGACTTAGATTAATTCAGCGGAAGTTCAGACTCGGATTAATTCAGCGGGAGTTTAGACTCAGATTAATTCAGCGGGAGTTCAGACTCAGATCAATTCAGCGGAAGTTCAGACTCAGATTAATTCAGCGGGAGTTCAGACTCAGATTAATTTAGCGGGAGTTCAGACTCAGATCAATTCAGCGGAAGTTCAGACTCAGATTAATTCAGCGGAAGTTCAGACTCAGATTAATTCAGCAGGAGTTTAGACTCAAATTAATTCAGCGGGAGTTCAGACTCAGATCAATTCAGCGGAAGTTCAGACTCAGATTAATTCAGCGGGAGTTCAGACTCAGATTAATTTAGCGGGAGTTCAGACTCAGATCAATTCAGCAGGAGTTCAGACTCAGATTAATTCAGCGGAAGTTCAGACTCAGATTAATTCAGCAGGAGTTTAGACTCAGATTAATTCAGCGGGAGTTCAGACTCAGATCAATTCAGCGGAAGTTCAGACTCAGATTAATTCAGCGGGAGTTCAGACTCAGATCAATTTAGCGGGAGTTCAGACTCAGATCAATTCAGCAGGAGTTCAGACTCAGATCAATTCAGCAAGAGTTCAGACTAAGATTAATTTAGCGGAGTTTAGACTCAGATTAATTCAGGGGAGTTTAGACTCAGATTAATTCAGCGGGAGTTCAGACTCAGATTAATTCAGCGGAAGTTCAGACTCGGATTAATTCAGCAGGAGTTTAGACTCAGATTAATTCAGCGGGAGTTCAGACTCAGATCAATTCAGTGGGAGTTATGACTCAGATCAATTCAGTAATGAAAGTTAAGATTCAGATCGTCAGTAGTATTCCAGACTTCGCAACCCGTCATTTCTGCTTTTGAAAATAGTTTCCGAGCGTGTATGCTCTAACCATCGTTTCAACAATAAATTAGTAGCTACACCTATTGCTCTCTGTTAACTTTGCTTTGTTTTGGAAGCTACCCTAGTACTTGTATTGTACTATTGCTATCTTTTAGACTCTAAAAGTTCTATTTGCAAAAAAACACTTGTGTTATAGACCTATCAAAAACATTACATGGAAATTTGATGAAAATTGAAGATTTCCCGCAAATGACGGAAAAATTCCTCAAAATAAAGGAAAATCCCCCAAAATTCTCAAAAATAAAACTTTTCCAGAAAATGAAGGAAATTTCCCAAAAATTGAAACAAATTTTGACAAAAATTGAAGCAAATTTCTCGATAATAAAAGATTGACAAAAATAAAAGATTTCCTGAAAATTTAAGATTACAGGAAGAAAAGATGCCATGGAATCTGACTCTTTAAGACCTTCATTATCAGGGAGGCCAAAATGGAAATTACTCCCTCTAATATAATCTATTTATTGGGGGAGGATTAAGTGGCCCCCTGGTTCCTACGCCACTGATAAGGAGACATTGAATTTGACTGCTTTAACAAAATTGGCTATAAATGGCTGGTGTCAGAAATGTATTTAGTGCGATGAACTGCCAATTGGTTTATAGACACAGAAAACATATCAACTTCCATCAAAATTAGTTGACATTGGTGATTTTACAGGACTATTAATGAATATGTGTGGAAAATTTAAAGACAATTGTGACATCAGATTGGAAAAACTCAATTTTCTGAGGTAAACAGATTGCTATTTAATTCTTTGCCTCAATACTTCAAAGAGTGCCGATGGTTCTTATTGTCGACTATGAATGAATTTTCTAACATTAATTAGCATCTCAATGGGACACATAATTTTTTCCTTCTTCCATTTAGAATGACTATAATCTGGGAAAGAAATTGAGTCAAGTACATTATTTTCTTCATTTCAGAAATTTTGCAACCTTTAAATAAAGTCCCTACTTTTAGTACACATTTTATCTCTCCCCAAAAAAAAAAAATTGTTATTTATATATCAGTCTATAGACCATGATGATTCATTGAAAATTACAGAAATCTTTTCTAATGACATGAATTAATTTAAAATAACTTTTACGCACATAGTACTTGGACATATTCGTGCATAGGAGAGCAATAAGGCCCAATGAGACTTGTGGAAATCTGCCCAATCACAAGACACACCCACGGGTGTATCAAACACTCATAAACTTGCTAACACTTACAGTATAAACACAATGCAAGCTTGCAGTTTCTTTGGTCCTTCAGCAGAATGCAACGACCAAAGGAAATACAAATTTAAGATTCCAAGAAAGCCTCCTCAGTCCTACGCTTTCACGTGCATTTTTCATACTGAGAGCTTGATAGCAATGTGATTGTCCTCTGAAGTGATGTCATGGATACGACTACTTTAGGGCTACTTACAATGAGAATGAGCATTGAAATCTTACACTATGAAACAATACACTAGTGATCTCTTCAGCAACATTCTTATTCATGGCTAGACCTTCCGGCTTTTTCCTGCTAGTCATCTATTATTCATCAATGGTCATATTAAAGGAATATTCCCATTGTTTTTTTGTACAATTTTATTCAAAAGGACATACTTTTAGAGCCACTTTGGTACAAAAATCAGGTTGATATCATATTCCCTTCAGGGGGTATGGATTTTTACAGATTTCCCAAGTGCATTTTACAGTCTTTGTACAGAATGATGAATTCGTGTTTGATGATGTCATAGAGACAATTCCATTGCAAATGTTTATCTATCTCTTTGAATGTTAATTAGTTGTTTCTGTATGATTAGAAACAATTTTCCAAAAGTTATTGAAGTAGGGTATATTTGGCGTTATTGAAGTAGGGTATATTTGGCAATGTATATAAATACCTAACTTTCATCAATTTATTTTTCTAGCAGGTATTACTAATAAAAATGGATAGATGTTAATGAAGTACATCAACTTGTGGGAGGATGTGTTGCTGTGATTTCATACTCAGCCTTTTCCTATTCGTTTATTGTCATTTTTTGTGAACCTTTAAACTTTGAATATCTCCTGGTAGGAATAACATATTTACATTATTTTTGTACTAAATTGTTTCTAATACTTTTCTTTCTTATGAAGGGTTACGAAAAAAAACATGGGAATATTCCTTTAAAGGCAAGTAACCTTTCCTGAACCAGATGCATGTTAGAAAGAATTCAACCTCAAAAACTAAATCCTGATCTGATGGCCAAAATGAAGTAAATGTTAAATGTTTTTCCAAAATCTTGAAGTAGGTGTAGCGGCTTGTAGTTTTAATGTCTCGTTGTAGCAAACAGCCAATATTCATTATTAAACTACCCACTCAATATTCTTGTTATCTTCTTGTACAAAGGATATGTTTTATAAATTGAAGCACTCTCTTTTCGCACTTTCTTTTTCAGCTCTTATGCAACATATATGTAAGTCTTCCTTTAAAGCACACATGTACAGATTTATCATTGAGGATTTTGTGTGTGTATGTGTACATACATGTATGGATAACTTATTATTTGATAAACTGCACCAACACACTAACGTATAGCAATGCTCGGAGCAGGGCCAAATTATTATTAGGTAGGAAAATCTTAAAAAAAAATTATTGTGAAAAATAACCTGCTCAGCATACACTGCATGAAAAATAAATGATAAACAATCGGCTACCAAACATTTTATTTCACTTTTGATGGCAGTACACACTTTTATTCTGGTCAAAGAAAAGTTGGTTTAAATTTGAGATTTGAATAACTTGACAATTTGACAGAAGATTTTTTTCTTCTTCAAAATTGGCACAATTGTTATGGTCGGCACTTTTAATTGACTGTCGGTTGGCAACCGGAAAACATACATACATACATGCATATTTTGGCATACGGCTCAAACAAAACTTTGGTACTTTATCTTACCTTAAGCTCCACAAGGATCCTTGCCTTAGATAGGGATCTTGCCAAATCTTTACCAATTCGAAGGATCCTTGCCTAAGATAAGGATCTTGCCAAATCTTCACAGATTCGAAGGATCCTTGCCTCAAAAAAGGATCTTGCCAAATATTTACCGATTCGAAGGATCCTTGCCTTAGATAAGGATCTTGCCAAATCTTTACAGATTCGAAGGATCCTTGCCTCAGATAAGGATCTTGCCAAATCTTTACCGATTCGAAGGATCCTTGCCTCAGATAAGGATCTTGCCAAATCTTTACCGATTCGAAGGATCCTTGCCTCAGATAAGGATCTTGCCAAATCTTTACCCAATCAAAGGATCCTTGCCTCAGATAAGGATCTTGCCAAATCTTTTCCGATTCGAATAAAATCATATATGAATATTATTTTATACTAAGTTAATGCTCCATTTGATTGGAAATAAAACAGAAATGTTTGTAACATAGCTGTCCATAACCCTTAAAGTACTAGGTAGATTGGGTGCAAATAATTACCTCAACCTTTTGTTCTCGCATAAAATTTGTACTTGAAAAGACAAAATTAGACAGTAAATATCGTCATGGTTCGCAAGCCCATGCAAATTGGCACTCATATTATATGACCCGGCCAATTATAAAAATGGCATCTCACACTAAGTCCCACATGGCATCCCATGTCCCACATGACATCCCACCCCATACCCACATGGCAACCCACTCTATGTCCCACATGGCATCCCATCCCATGTCCCACACGGCATCCCATGTCCCACATGGCATCCCATCCCATGTCCCACATGGCATCCCACCCCATGTCCCACATGGCATCCCACCCCATGTCCCACATGGCATCCTACCCCATGTCCCATCCCACCCCATGTCCCATCCCACCCAATGTCCCACATGGCATCCTACCCCATGTCCCACATGACATCCCACCCCATGTTCCACATGGCATCCCACCATGTCCCACATGGCATCCCACCCTATGTCCCACATGACATCCCACCCCATGTCCCACATGACATCCCATAGGCTACATAAGAAGTCTCATCCTAGCTATCACAGTCCCTGATTGAGCATACTAAGTATGAAAGTGTCAGTTCATATAATAACTTATATGCAAATGACTTGTTGAAATGGGATGGGACGCCACGTCCCACATGACATTCCATCTCATGGCAATCCACCCTATGTCCTGCATGGCATTCTACCACATATCCTGAATAAAATCATATATGAATATTATTTTATACTAAGTTAATGCTCCATTTGATTGGAAATAAAACAGAAATGTTTGTAACATAGCTGTCCATAACCCTTAAAGTACTAGGTAGATGGGTGCAAATAATTACCTCAACCTTTTGTTCTCGCATAAAATTTGTACTTGAAAAGACAAAATTAGACAGTAAATATCGTCATGGTTCGCAAGCCCATGCAAATTGGCACTCATATTATATGACCCGGCCAATTATAAAAATGGCATCTCACACTAAGTCCCACATGGCATCCCATGTCCCACATGACATCCCACCCCATACCCACATGGCAACCCACTCTATGTCCCACATGGCATCCCATCCCATGTCCCACACGGCATCCCATGTCCCACATGGCATCCCATCCCATGTCCCACATGGCATCCCACCCCATGTCCCACATGGCATCCCACCCCATGTCCCACATGGCATCCTACCCCATGTCCCATCCCACCCCATGGCATCCCACCCAATGTCCCATGTCCCACCCCATGACATCCCACCCCATGTTCCACATGGCATCCCACCCCATGTCCCACATGGCATCCCACCCTATGTCCCACATGACATCCCACCCCATGTCCCACATGACATCCCATAGGCTACATAAGAAGTCTCATCCTAGCTATCACAGTCCCTGATTGAGCATACTAAGTATGAAAGTGTCAGTTCATATAATAACTTATATGCAAATGACTTGTTGAAATGGGATGGGACGCCACGTCCCACATGACATTCCATCTCATGGCAATCCACCCTATGTCCTGCATGGCATTCTACCACATATCCTACGTGGCATTCTATCCTGTTCCATATGGCATCCCATCCCATGTCCCACATGGCATCCCACCCCATGTCCCACATGGCATCCCACCCCATGTCCCACATGGCATCCCACCCCATGTCTCACATGATGTCCCATAGGCTCCATAAGAAGTTTCATCCAGCTATCACAGTCCCTGATCGAGCATACTATGTATGAAAGTGTCAGTTCATATAATAACTTATATGCAAATGAGTTGTTGAATAAGAAGAAAAGGAGGAGTCAAATAATTATGCCTGATATAGCCCTTGGTGTATACAACATGGTAAATATTATATCATATGTCCCTCATGGCCCCCATCCATGTCCCACATGGCATCCCTCCCTATGTCCAAAGGCAATCACATCCTGTCACACTCACTGACTAAGCATACTAAATACAAAAAGTATGGTCAGGTAATATACTGTAGCAACTTTATGCAAATGAACACAATAATAAAGGCGGAGTTTAAAAATCATGCCTGATACAACTGTTGGTACCCAAATATTTGGAAGAATTTTAGGGATTTTGAATTTCAAGTGCTACAAGAAAGACTTGAGGATCTCTGAAGAATATTGGAAAATTATATCATTTTACAATTATCTTCTAAGAAAATATCAATTTATGTATTGTAGACTATTTAAGGAAACTGGTCATCAATCTTGTCTTAAGTATCTCTGAAAAAGTTTAACATTTTATAAGAAAATTCTAACCTTCCATAAGGATATCTGAAGAAACTAACTTTTTCTGAGAAACTGTGCAGAAACTTTAACATTTTCTGAGGAATTCTCAAAAAACTTTAACATTTCTGAGGAAATCTCAGGACAAATCTGTTGACGGCCGGACGTCAGTAATCGCCATTACATAGGTTCGCATAAGGCTTCGCATGCGAACCTAAAACAGGACTCCCTTCATTTCAAAGACAAAAGCTCAATGTGATGTTTGAGTGCCTTTATAAGATACATGATCAACGACATGAATGAAGGACCTGAATTATACAAGACATTCTTAATTATACAAGACATTCTTTAACTCAACCAAAGTTGGACACGAATTATAATGTTGTTGCCAATATCGCAAGTACAAGTTGGCAAGATATACTATATCAAAACTTTAAAACTTAAGATTTTGGGGGCATGAAATTTGGTTGCCCAAAGATTCTGAGCTATATTGCATTTGGTATGGGGAATTCATAGCATAGCAAGGTTTAACGTCCCGAAAGTATCCAGTGCTGGACATTATATCCAGAAGGCCACAGCCTTTGATAACCAGTTGTAAACTCACTGGTTGCAGACCCACCGGGATACGAACCTGGGACGTGCAGGTGAGAGGACAAAGCACCAACCACTACACCACGGAGGTCTGTTAGAGACAAACTCATGGTGATGGAGGTATTAGCTCTACAGTATGCTTTAGAGTTTGATCTGTAGTTGGTTTAATATTAGTTGCCACTTTTTGGCCATGTTTCAATATATTTTTTATCTATCCTACAAGTATATCTTAATTTTAAATACTACTTCTATGGTAGTGTTCAATCTGATTTCAATTGCTGTTTAACCGCGTACACCGATTATGTCCGTCATCCTTTAACTTTACACTACTGCGTAAGACGGACATATCCGTCTTATAATTCATGCACCAAACTATGTCACATAAAACCTGGGGAATCTCCCAAAAACCGTTCATTGTGCACAGCTAACATGCTAGTTGCCTATTACCTTTATGTTAATGCGTAGGACGGACATATACGTCTTTATACATTATGCATTGATCAAGTTACAAAATGATGTAAGATCTGTGGAATCACAAAAAGATTGCTGGCTGTGTTACACATTGTTTACAATCACTCACAAGTTTCTGTTACTTGTGTACAGGCCACGTGGCTGTTATTTCTTGTCGATGTTATGTGTGTGGTTCTAGAGGGAAGAAGATGGAGGTTATCTACGAGTGCAGGATCTGTGAAAAACCACTTTGCGCTTCACCTTGCTTTGAAATTTATCACACAAAACTTGACTTTTCTACAAATGTGGAATAAGTTTGAATAGAAACTTTGTGAAAGCTGAGCAAAAACTCTACAAATAAAAGTTACGAAAAGTTTCATTTATTTTATTTTGAAGAAAACCAAGAAAAAGATAATTATAACACTTTTTTTGTAGTAAATATTTACAGTTGATCATTTTTCCAGTGTAAAGTGAATTTTGGCAAATTTTTTTTGGCATTTTTGCAAAAATTAATCACGGGGTAAATATTACAATATTTTAATTCCGCAGTTAACTGGTTAAAGATTAGCTTAATTTCATTCCACGCATCTATTCCTCATCAATCGTTTTTCTCCTTGTTAATTTACCATATTTGCAATTTGTATCTGTGCAGAACGTCATTCTATTTTGTCAACATAGGAAACCAACTTTATGTTGAGCAAGCTACTCATCATATAGATAAAAACATAATGAGCAATGAGCCTGTCTCATGCTGCAACATCACCTTCTATAAAATAATACAATAAAATACCATACAATTTAGGCAATATACTAATCACAGGGAGAGAGTACGAGTTTGTAGATTGACTGGTACATGTTTTGTCCACTTCTTCATTTACACAATTTTTTTAAGAAACAAATACAAAATATTTTCAAGAAATATCGTAAAAATGTCTTGGGACTGCAGCCATGATATCACTATATCAAATTAGAGCATTGCTTTTCAACACACTAGTACAATAATTGTCATATAAATCCATATAAAAACATATGGGAATAGTGCAAATACTGTGTATATTTCATTATTAAATGTTCAGAAATTTAAATATTTTACTGATTTGGAAATATCCCAGAATAGCAGTAAACACATTAGGAAAAAAATCTTGCTATAGGCCACACTTAAAATGGCAACCATGGGTGTCATATCCCATTTTTTGCTAGTGAGCCACCATCTCAATACAATGGTATGCAATATCATGCAACTTCACCGAAACTTTTACTTCCGATGGCTGCCAACTTCTCTCCATACCTTGTAAACACAAAAAAACTTAGTACTTAGGGGATGATCCTGTATCAAATGAGGTTACTGAGTAAAACTTATTGTCAAAAATGTACCAAGAATTCATTATTTTCTTAAAGTTTTGGCTCCATGGTCTTTCACAGTGAAATTCCTATGTAGAACTGAACTTTGTACACGAAGTAAGGTTATGCGTACGCGAGTGTGCACAAGTTAGAGAAAGAGCAACACAGGCAAGAACATTTTACAGGCGTATTTCAAGGGCGTACAGTGTATACCAGTTTGCATAGTTTGCACAGAAGATGGATTTCTGAGACAAAATTGTGTGTGCCCAAAATAGAAAATGTGCGCCTAAAATACAATACTGTTCAAGTATAAACGTTTCGCTTTGTGCACCAATTGTATAAAATTGTGCTCCAACTTTTCAAAATGTGCGCAGATGATCTTCCCCTAAAAAAGCAATTTGGGGAGTATACACAGTACATAAATTGGATTGCACTGTTTAAGCGTTGCAATTCCAACGCGTATAACGTGGGATGTGTACGTTCGCATCAGGAGGGAAAGATATTCCAAATATTGCGCACGCTAATTTTAGAGACGTAGTACATCTTATTTGAGCATGCACATGCGCCAGCATTACATGTATTATTCAGCGTTTCACAATTTTTTCCAATGAACATGGATACATACCCAAATCGGTAGATCTGGAGATCTGCTCTATTTGATACGGTATGTGGACTCGTACTAGTTTTTTGCTGGTCTTTCATTTTTCAATTTCAAATTTTCATCATTATTCTTGTTTCACGATAAGTGTGATGCACTTATCAATTGCATGATTCACCCCTACACACTCCGACATAGGTGAGTCACTGCACGTTTTGCATTGTACAAAACACTACTTGAACGCACCCTTCAGTCACTAAAGTGACTGTACAATACATAAAAATGTCACACACTACAGTCACAAAACTGACGAACAATATGCTTTTTTGATGCCATGAGGTCAAAAAAATGATGGACAATAAATAGAAATTGACGCACATATTGACCCACCTCTGCAAAAGTAAAAATTTCAAGTCGAAAGTCTGACATTCATTGTACAATCGTTTGCACTTTGACCCATCACACGAAAAATCACTGCACAGTTCATCAGTGCTTTAACATTTAATTATAGTACTGTTCTGAGTTGGAACAGAACTGTGCATCCTTCAGCTACACATGTAAAATGAATTACTCTGTGGTATCACCCGGTTCATGGGTGATCAATTTTAAGTGGTGTCTCTCTAATAATGTACATTATTCTTGCCTGCTTGCTTTTGATAAAATATCTTCTTCTTCTTTCACTATACTGCCATCATGCTCCCAGTTCTATGCATTAAAGATGTATTATTGTATATATTCACCCAAGATTTGCATTATGGGTTGGATACTAACACTTCTGTCATTTTTTCCCCTTGGCATGAATGTCTAGCATCGCCACTGAGTTCAAGAGAGTGGTTTCACCCTTCTAACTGGCGACTCCACATATTTTTTCTATTAGTGTTCCAACAATTACACTGTAATGGGTTCTGCCGATTACCGATCATACTTTGTCATAATCAGCCCGTTCCGATTGGATTTCCAATTACTTTTTATGATAGTAATAATCATGGTAAACATGCTGTGGGCAGTGCAAGTGATCATAGCAGGCACATAGCCATGGCTCCCCCCTCCTACTGAATGTCAATTTCTAAAGGAGGGGGGGGGGGGCATTTTTTGTATTATTGTAAGGGTAATGCTTCTGAGTTTTTCCGCTTTATATATAGTTCACTTGGGTAAAAAAAAATTTGTGCCTGTATCATAGACAATTATTTAAATCAACATGGAGGTATAAGATAATCACAAGGAGAATATATGTTGAAAAGTAAAAGAAAATACACATGTTTCGTCCTCAACATTATATGTTTGCTGTCTGATTTCTCAGCTTTTTAAGTTTCAACGTTTAAAAAATAAATAAAAAAATAAAAAAATAAAATATAATGAAAAAATAAAATTGTTACATTCAGATCAGCAATAAACGGGCATTTGACCGATCCCAATGATGCTGCCAATCAGCCAAAATCCGCCCAATAGGATTGGCAAACCAATTATCGTTGAAACACTTATTTTTTTAATATAATTTTAGCATACAAGGAAGTTCTATCCTTAAAAACATGGCATGCTTTGGTGTATAGCATGGAAGTTCATCGTATTGCGTGAGTCCCATGCTCAAGGCATGACTCGATCCCAAGTTAAAAGCAAAAGACTTGACAGGACTGCAATTCAAATTAGCTACACATGCATGAAAATAGAGGAAGGAGAACAATCATTTTTTGCAGCATTATTTTTAATAAAACAGCCTTTTCAGAGGCGGATGAGTGGTGAAACCACCCCTCCCACCTTTTACCCAATCATGGGTCTCTATAGGCACTTATCTAATGTAGTCACTCACTTTTTCAGAGCTTCCGCTGCCTTGTAATTGTTGGAAACATCCTATATAGGTGATGATATGGGCTTACTTACAGAAGTACTAATATTGGGTCAACATACACGTGGTACCATATTAATGAATGCTGCACAGTGACTCACCATGACACACACCTGCATCATTTAATCATTTAAGTGACTGACATCAGCAGCAATATGACGCTGCCATAAGTCACTCTTGTAACGAACAATATTGGACCCATGACTCGTATCCCGGTGTATCTGCAACCAGTGAGTTCACAACTGGTTATTAAAGGCCGTGGCCGTCTAGATATAATGTCCAGCACTGGATGCTTTTAGGACATTAAACCTTGCTATGCTATGCTAATTATCACTCAGTTAAGTCTAAGGATTATAACAGCATCTAAGTCTAAGGATTATAATAGCATAATATGAATACTATTCAACAATATCTGAATGTAGGCCTAGGGCCTATGTAGTTATTGAACACATCCCATGAGCTTCACTTTTGGATTCGGGAGTTTTCAGGTTCGCCCACTGATTCGTTGACTTTGTATACACTAGCCCTTGAAGAGATGCTTTTGCCAAAAAAAATTACATTCAGTACCTTGATAACTCAGAAATCCAATTTCTAGTTGTATCTTTATGAACATACAAAACTTTCTCAACAATTTCTACCTATCCGTCATCTTCATTTCAAGACAATATTTCTTCCTCTTCGATCCCGTTCTGTCAAATTCAAAACTGGTCACAACTTTCATAACTGTACTGTATGTACTGCACATATATGCATATTTATATGTCCCAAACAACATATCAATATCAGAGATCAGCTGGCTAATTATATATTCATAACCTTTGACACAGCTCTGTGAATGACTAGGCATGTAAACATTTATTCGCGAAGAGACACTTGTTCAGACGAGTTTCAAAAATTAGGTACATTTCGGCCAAAAATTTACCCATTTGTGAAGGAAAATATTACTAGAAAATTTAATTCAAGGCGTAAAATTAATGAAAAAAGTTGCCAAAACAGCGAACAAAATTGGGATCGGATAACGTTAAATCAATGGTAAGTTAAATGTCCATGGTCTATTAATTGATTATTTGAGGAAAAAATTTAGATAACATTTATATAAAGTACAATTATATAATCTAAACATTTTTTGATGTTTGATTTATTTGTTTTAGCAGTTTTTTTACCAAAACATTTAATAAAATTATATGAACAAAAAAAATGTTGTCTGCAAAAAATCAACTGGCAGTTTAGTGGAACATTCTAAAATTTATTTGCGGACGTTGAATAATTAATCTCAAAAGTGTGGTGACTAAGAAAATGGCGACCAAAATATGAATTTTGGAGAACTTTATCCCGTCCTGGTACTAAATATGTAAAGATTTTGGAAAAAGTTTTTGGAAATTTTTTTGGAAAAGTGTATTATTTAGACTTATTGATATAAAAATATCCAAAATGTAAGCTACTTTTCAATCATCATTTTTCTATGTGTGAATTTTGAAAAAAAATAGGAATTGTACCTAATTTCAAACAACCATCATTGAGGTGGTTGGTTCGACGTAACCGTGTACGGGCTCAGTACGGTTTTGCCAAGTTGAAGGGGAAACTTTATCATTACAGTCAATAAGATATTCTTTATGAATACTTGTGTCGCCTTAGCCAGTCAGCGAAAATAAATGGTACTCATATACAGGGTTCTAGCTAAACAAGTTTTAGTGCCCGGCTCCAGTGACAATCCAGGGTGACCTCCTAGACCCCCTCCCATAAGGAACTGTTCAAATTTAGTCCAATTCTATTAACAAATTGTCAACAATTTTTATTTTTTATTTTATTACTATTTTTTTTAAACGGAATGCTAGAAGGATTTACAAAATATTTTATGTACAATGGATATTCAAAATACAATAGATATTCAACTGTCAAAGTGCCTCCCTTCCCCCTCCCCTTAAAAAAGAAGAAAAAAGTACAACATATGCTGGAAACTTTACTCTCAATTCCCATTGTTATTCATTTTGCCCAAACTTTTTATTTTCGTCCTAGTATCATCCGACGAAAGGCACATGTTCCTATGAGCTACGCAACAACTTTTGTCAATATCAAATCTCCCACAGATCAAAAGAATATTGATCAGTCTGTTATAATGTTAGGTGCATATGGGGTTTATAACAAATGTGAGTGGTTACTTACATTTGGACCGGTCTAGAAGCACACCTTGGGGGTGTAATATTTACTTTGTTCAAGTTTGTTTGTATGGTAAGTGACCGGCTTGGCAAGCTGCCAGCAGTGATTCACAAGGATAAAAACATGAACCTGAACTGTGTGCATGTACGTATGTTTATGCAAAAAGCCCTGTGTGTGTGTGATTTTATGATAATATGTACATTCAATTGCGTTAAATTCCTATAGTTCAGTTGTTTAGATCATAATTTAATGTGCGTAATGTATGTTACGTTATGTGTGTAAATCAGCGGATGACATAAATAGAGCGGGATTAAAAGAGATCTGTTTAAACACTGAACTAATTACCCGAATTAAACTTTTGAGTGCTGGGCGGAAGAGTGAATCTTAAAGCCGAGTGCTGGGCGGATATTTCGAATCCTGGGCGGGCCCGCCCAGCGCCGCCCACCGTAGTTAGAACCCTGCTCATATATGTTGGAAACTATTATCTAATACACAACATTTGTGAAGAAAAATAAGTTCTGTACGGTATTTGTTAAAAAATGACAAAAAATAGGTATTCCTCCCATTGACTGCAATGATAACTGACTGTTTGTTTTCCCCTTTGACTGAAGTTCGAGACCGTCAAAAAAGCATTGTTACGTCGCCGTGCACCACAACATTCCCGGATGTCCGATCTCCTCAATCCCAACCCATACTAAGGGATGTGTATGATAACTAAAGTAGCCTATGTTGTCCATTTTGAATGTTAGTAATGAAGCTAATACTAAATAATGGTTAGTGATATATTGCCCCACAAACAAGGAGGTCGTGAAGCCTATCTTTAGGCTAACCATGTAAGAGTTTTTTTTTTTTTGCTTCAAAAACTCTCTGTATGTTGGGCAATATAACCTTTTTCAATGTGTGTAACGTTACTCACCACTAACTTCGTTGTCGCTGAAAGACTGAAAAGAAAAAAAATAAGAAAATAATATATTACAAATACTCTATCTCTGCTGATTATATGAAGATAATGATTCAAGTCAAATTATGATACTTCTTGAATACAGAATCCGGAAATTCCTACCATTTTACTGTAATTTCTTGTTGGAAGATTATTGTTGACCACTCCTGCGAATTTACCGACAGTTGAAGCTAAGTTGTACGCAGGAAAGTACTATGAATATGCATTAGCACTTCAAGTAGTATGGCACTGCACTAGCTGCGTCACATGATTTGTGAATATTGCCGAATAAGGCCTAAAAGAAGGAATTTCGAAGAAAGATAAACAATAGAAAGATTTTCATATTTCATACCAAACACTAAAATTTGACACCGATTTTTCATACTTGTTTTGGAAAAGTTGCACGTGTGGGGGTGGAGGTAGAGGGTCATCATGACACATGAAATCCCGGATATGTGCACGTACGCTCAAGCAAATTGGACCCAGAACTTTATGGATAAGGTATAGGCTATGGGATCACGGACTCGGGGTGGCCGCACTACCGCCATACATGACACATTTACCAGTTTTTTCTTTTTCTTTATTGGTTTCCTGGATTCAAATATTATAAGTACGTAGAAAATCCAACACCTTCATAGTCTGAGCAAAATATAGAAATTAGGATATATTTCAACTCTGAGCATTGAGAATCAGTAACAGGTCAAATTGTGTAATGGATAAGACAGTGAGGTTACAATTATGTCATTGTTATTGGATCGTGGAGACATATTCCCTGATAAAAATTCCAGTTCAAATAGGTTGAATTGGATTTTTTCAACTAGGTTAAAATGGAAATTGGAACAACTGGGTTAAACTAGGTTATTTACTTTGCCCTATTTGAATCAAGTTTAAACCCAGTTCAACCCAGTTCAACCTTGAAAACTTCAAATGGGTTGAACTGGAATTTACAACAGAGTTATGTAAGCTGACTGTCAACTTATTCCAGCTAGTAATGGACATATGTCACTGGACACCTATTTCTAGGGTTGATTGATTATTAGAGTATAACATAAAATCAATCAGTTTCAACATTGGGGAGGTCCCTTACCCCACCCGTACACACTTAGGTTTGTCTAACTTAGAAAACAGGTTTTCCGTTGGTCTGCTTGTATTTCAGGAAAACCTTGCTTTCATGTTGCACTTTATCACTTTGTGATTACGATAGGCCCATTAAACTTCAGTAGCGATTTGCTTTTATGCTTAGTGCACATATCAGATAAAAAATCACATAATCCCTTAACGAATTTCATTCAGTTATATTGACTGGGAGAAAATTATTATGCTGCTTGAAAAATGCATGAAACATGATATGCAAATTCTATTTGCACTGTGCAAAAAAGAACGATAATGAACCGTTTTTCACCACTTTTTCGTAGGTAGAATTCTACCCAGAAATGGAATGTTTGGAAACCCGGAAGTAACTCGCCCACCACAATATTTAAGAATATTTCTGCGATGCAATCATAAATACCAGTAGGATCTTCCGGAATCATTGGTATGCATGACCACAACTTTTTTAAGTGTTATAGGGCCTACTGATATTGATTGAGTTTCACACGTTTGCAAATGAATCGTGACAGTTAAAAGATATGCACTTTTTCGTGCAAGATTTTCTCCACATAGTGTGAAAGTCAATTATTTTTGAAAAGTATTTAGATTTGCTTCAAAAACACAACCTTGAATTTTTCAAGGGGGTGGAGGAGAGGGGAGGGATCAGTAACCATATGCAATGTTAAGGGAACAAATATATTCAGTCATATATAACAAACCTGATTTTGTATTCGTTTCCATGATATGATATAGCCTGGGGTCAGAATTTATTTTGCCCAATTGTTTAAAGGGCTGAGCTAAATACATCGGAGCCATTAGGCTCATGGGGCCGGTGCGTATCCCCGGTTTCCAACAGCGGAACAGTTTAAGCTTCGTGATTTTGCCTTGGAAGGGCAATAGTCTGAGAAAAGGTGACAGTGTACAGAAAAATACAGGGTGCAAGTTCGCTCTACATCTTCCTCCCGCATTAGCGGCACTTCTGGGGACTGGGTTCGAATAATCCCCCTCTCCCGGCACTTCTCGCAAAGATCGATTTTCTAATTTGTCCTAATCCGAGGAGACGATGTCGACGAGTAATATGGGTAAGTCAGTATACCCAATGTCCCAAATCATCGTGCCTGGCGCTGCCACTACCAGACTTCCTCCGCAATTCATGCATGCCATACGAGGCGGGTGGGGGAGGGGGGAGGCTAGGGGCGGCAGCCCCCAGTCGGCTGGATACCCATCTTAGTCGGGCATGGAATTATGTCCATCTCGGCTATCTCATGATGATGACAGTATGATACTTGGGCACCGATCTTATATAGTCAGGCAGGGATGTACGATATACTTTTTAAATCAGTGATTTATCGGAATCATGCCCAACTCGGCTAGATTTGCCGATAGTTAAAAACAATTTCCCGAAAATCGAAAAACTGGCAGGAAATGGAAGAAAATATCCCGAAAATTGCCTGAAAATGGAAGAAAATTCCCCGGAAATTAAGGATAGTTCCTAAAAGTTTAGGCAAATTCTCCGAGAATTGGTGAAAAATTCGAGAAAATGTACAAAATAATCGAAAAACGTGCACAAAAAATGAAGAAAATTTCCCGGAAATGAAGGAAAGCTCCCGATAATTGAGCAAAAATCGGCCAACAAATTCTGGTAAAGCCATTACTCAATAATATCGAATCGGGGAAAATAGTCACCGTTCCCCTGAGTAAGGCCATGGGTTTATGTGAAGGAAAAATCAACCTATCTTGCACGGTGAATGAAATATATATCCAACAATTCAAATATGAGTTTCATGAAGTCGTCTTTCGGAATTCATTTTCAGCATGCATCGGTAATTTTTCGCTCCAATTAAAGATCTATGAACAGGAAGTAACAACTTGAACTTAATTGGAAGAAAATATGCTATAAGCCATGAAAAAACAAAAAAATCATCAAACTCGATTATAAATTGACCATTTTACATCATTTTGACTTTTCAGGCATACAGGGCATATATGCATGTTTTATTGAAATTTTGTGACATCAAGAAACCTTTTCTTAGCCACTTACGTCAACGCATAGGCTGATAGTTGTATGAACCTGGGGCACGGGGGCGGGGAAACAGAATGAAGACAGAAATCCAAAGAATTACAAAGACAGATTTAGGACTGTCTTCTCTTCCATGCCAATATACATTACAACTTTTGCATGCAAAAAAATTCTTCAAACTTTTTGATTAATTGGTTATAACTCGGAAACAAAATACAAATGCTATTGGTATAACTTAAAGACCATTCAGTTAAGAATTTCACGCTTTTTCTTAGTGAATACAAACTCTGTACCTGTTAATAAGTATCCTTTTAGTCAACTGGCCATCATTCATTGATCAAATCGATTATTACGGACGTCTTGGGACCTTTATATATTATATATACCTTTATATGTAAATTAACATGATTCTATTTTTTGTGATTGTGTCGTTAGATGGTTCTATTATGCTTCACACTACCGGTGTAAAAGTACATTTTTTCACCAACTAAATTTTGGTCCCCCGGCCCTTATTTTCTAGGAAATTTGGGCCCCAAGACAATTAAGACGTAGCCATCCAGTAATTTTTGTCCCCCCTTATAGTAAAAACTGTCCGCTAGGAAATTTGGGCCCGGCCCTCCTTTCCTAGGAAATTTAAAGACAACATCTTGTCCCCCTTTTGCAAGAACATCTTGTCCCCCTTTTGCAAGAAAAAAACCCTCTCCTCCCTTCACAGTAAATCTCACTGCCGTTTTACGGAAAGCACGCTTTTTTTTTCTTTAGTTTGTCCCGATGGGTATTGCCCAGATAGAAAATATTATATTTCTTTTCATAAAAGTATTTACTGGAAGCCATTTTCTATTTGTGGGCAAATTCTACGAGTACAACGGCGTTATATATCGTACATAAATATTTCCAACTTCGATTTTAGCTTATTACTTCAGTGGACAAAATTAATTGAAGGAAACGTACAGACACACTAGTAAATTACCTAGTAAAATCAGTCTATAGAGGACCTATTTACTAGATATTCCTTTGGAAATAACGACCGGGGGCCTTAATTTACTGAGGGTAAAATTAAACTAGCACACCGGCTTGGTGACCGTTAAATCTGTTCCCCTTAGATGAAAGGGACCTTTTTGATCCTCAGTTGTGATTATGTATCTCATTATTTCTTTTGAACCAAATACAGTTTGCGCATTGCTTATTTTACAGTTTTCTGGCTTTCGGGCCTCTTCCTGAAGACGCGTTAGTGTTTCATAATGTACGTAACACAGAGATTGTATTACCGAGTGACGGATAATCTTTCATTTTTTGACATAAATGAGTGTAAATTTGGGGGAATTTTTTATAGGTCAATGATATTATGAGAGTGCTAAGGACAGAAGGGTGACAAGGACACTGTATGCCACTCATATCTGCTTGTAATGTGATTGGGTGATCATATTCAATAGCCAATTCAAGTTGAAGAATTTTTTTCGAAATGAGAAATCGAGTTACATGGTTAACTATTTGAGATTTATCTCGCAATATTTATATAGGCCTATATATCTCAAAGCATGTCAATATACAAAGAATCATTTGCTATGCACATATAATTTGATCTTTTTCTGAACGAAAACTGAACCAGAAACCCCTTTTTTCAATTGCAATTGCTCCCCTCCTCCTCCCCCTTGTTTGGAGAATAGTTTGACATGTATTGTTCTGAAGTACCATAGACCAGTAGACAGTGATACATAATCAATGTTTTGTTTAATTGTTTTGCATTTATATACAGAGAGCATGAGAAGAATATTGAATATTTCAACCTGATATGCTTTCCATAATATGACTTCGAAAAGAGCTAATACATGAAGGCACACCGTCAGTTTTGTAAATGTTCTGTGGCCAAACATATGCAATTCACTGAGGTATGTATGCACGAAGACAATATTCAACAAAACCATGTTGATACTTGGACTTGTCCAAGTGAAAAGCTCTGAGAAAATTGCTCACAGAAAGAGCACGTTCCCGAAGTCGTGCATGGTACAAGCTCATTTGTATTTAAAAAAAAAAAAAAACTTTTGATGCACCCGTCAGTGGTAAGAGGTCATTATACAGGTAGTGGCTAATCAGAAGCCAGCATTCCAGTCATGTGACTAATTTCTTATTAATATTCATAGATACCAATGCTAGCTTCTGATTGGCCACTACCTGAAGAAGAGATTTTCCCTTTGGTTATCGGAAGAAAGAAGAAGAAGAAGAAGAAGGAAAAGAAACAGAAGAAAGAAGAAGAAGAAGAAGAAGAAGAGAAGAAGAAGAAGAAGAAGAAGAAGAAGAAGAAGAAGAAGAAGAAGAAGAAGAAGAAGAAGAAGAAGAAGAGAAGAAGAAGAAGAAGAAGAAGAAGAAGAAGAAGAAGAAGAAGAAGAAGAAGAAAAAGAAGAAGAAGAAGAAGAAGAAAAGAAGAAGAAGAAGAAGAAGAAGAAGAAGAAGAAGAAGAAGAAGAAGAGAAGAAGAAAAGAAGAAGAAGAAGAAAAAGAAGAAGAAGAAGAAGCAAGAGGAGGAGAAGGAGCAAGAAGAGGAGCAAGAAGAGGAAGAGGAGGAGCAATATGAAGAGCAAGAAGAAGGAGGAGGAGCAAGAGGAAGAGAAGAAGAAGCAGGGCGTCAGCGGGGGGAATGACAGAACAGAACTGCGCTTTTATGTGAAATACGGGGGTCTACGGGGCTTTATCATGGCAATAATCAGACAAAACTACGTTTTAAACTGGGGGAAATGGCGTCAGCGGGGAATGACAGGACAGAAGTGCGCTTTTATGTGAAATACGGGGTCTACGGAGGCTTTATCATGGCAATAATCAGACAAAACTACGTTTTAAACTGGGGGAAATGGCGTCAGCGGGGGGAATGACAGGACAGAACTGCGCTTTAATGTGAAATACGGGGGTCTACGGGGGCTTCATCATGGGAATAATCAGACAAAACTACGTTTTTAACGGGCAGAAATGGCGTCAACGGGGGAATGACAGGACATAACTTTGCTTTAAAGAGGGGGACTTGATTCCAAACCACGCCCCCTGAATTTTTTTCCTCAAACATTACATTTGAGCATGCATTTTTTGAAAAACATTTTTGAAATTCGCTTTACTGTGAAATACGGGGGTCTATTGGGCTTTATCGTGGGAATAGTCGGACAAAACTACGTTTTTAATCGGAAAATGGCATCAACGGGGGAATGACAGGACAGAACTGCGCTTTAAAAAGGGGGTGAGACTTGAATCCAAACCACGCCCCCTGAACTTTTTTCATTAAACATTATATTTGAGCATGCACTTTTTGAAAATCCGGTAAAGAAGAAGGAAAAGGAGCAAGAGGAGGAGGAACAAGAAGAGGAGCAAGAGGAGGAGGAGAAGAATAATAATTTGAGAAGGCATTTTGATGTGTACTTCAGTTTTTGAAATCCCTTGAGCGCTCTTTTTCTCAACCATCCACTTTTGAGAGGATAATTTGAAGAAAGAAAAAAAAAGTGGTTAAAAACGAGAGAAATGGGCTAAAAAGCGAGGGACTTTATTGCGTACACGCGATAATGACGTCATTGCCTTGAGAATGGGACAAAAGTATCAATGACGTTATGAAATGTAGGTGTGTATTATCTTGTATGTGGCCATCGACCAGTCTAGGACTGTCCGTAGAGAACCGCCATGACAACGGAACGTCGACGAACCTTGCGCCGTGCCAAAGCACTACTTAAACCCGAATTCGCCCGAGTTGTATTGCCCTATGCGAGGCTGACGAAAATACAGTCGCTACCCCCGTCTAACATTAGGTAACTCTAGCATATCAAGGGTAAGCAAGGTGTGTTTCCTTCCTTGTGACTGTTAGCGTGTACACTCTTCATCCTGGGATAATTTCAAGCAATTCATAAACCAATCGTATTTTCGGATCAGGCTCATAGTCCACCACCCCTGCTGTTCTCCTAAACGACGACTAGCCTTTCTCTGAGTCATGGTAATTTGATTGGTCTCTCTCCTTATAGTGAGCCATGGTAATCAAAACACGCAGTATGCACACAATACACCACAGTAAGTATAACACGAAATGTCAACACCTTATAACTCAATAACACGTTGTAGTTGTTAGTGTAGCGGACGAATGCTATGAATGATTAAACAAAAATATTCACCCCGCTTTTAAATGTTCAGTCTTGAATAACATTCAATACTATTGCCATATATGGTCATCACACCACTATTAAGTGACCAATCGGATGGATTCAAAATGACATAAATCAGTTACGTATGTAATAAAGCAATACCATCATTTAATACTCGTCTTTCATGCCTTATCCCATGGTAACAGACATCAAGGACATTTGCACAAAGGATCTATATTGATTCAATAAACACACATGGATTATGATTTTTTTTTTCTCATACTATTGGTATCGAATTGCCATGCAAACATCTTCACAGATACCCCATTATCATAACATCACACTTTACCAACAAATTATTAAACACGCATTATGTACAGAAATGATGCATCGATCGGTTGTCTTTGTCAAACACAAGGACATTTAAACAAAGGATCTATATTGATTCAATAAACGCACATGAATTATGAGTATTTTCTTCTCATACTATTGATATTGATTTGCCATGCAAACATCTTCACAGATACCCCATTATCATAACATCACACTTTACCACCAAATTATTAAACACGCATTATGTACAGAAATGATGCATCGATCGGTTCTCTTTGTCAAACACAAGGACATTTAAACAAAGGATCTATATTGGTCCAATAAACACACATGGATTATAAAAAAAAATCTTATATTATTGATATCGATTTGCCATGCAAACATCTTCACAGGTACCCCATTCTTATTTCATCACATTCTGACCATCCTATTATCAAACACGCATTATGTACAGAAATGATGTATCGATCGGTTCTACTAACCCCCATTATTAAACAGCAATAACAAAAAATACGCATGATGTGCACAAAATGGATCGACTGTATATCCTTAACAAGGCCTGTGACGATAACACAGTCAAATTGCGCCCGGTTTCTTCTACAATTAGAAGTTCGTGTCCTTAAATGACCTCAGAAGCAGCAACGGCAGTTGGTACATAGATCTAAAGTGAAATTTGACAAAGGAAACGGACCACAGACAGTAAAATTGACACAACAGTAAATTGGGAAAAAAAGGATGCGGAATAAATCTTTTTTTCTTAAGCCTCGCGGGAGAAATACAAATTCGACACTTTTATCCAGGATAAATGTGCAGGGTGACCCTAGCAATCATGTTTGCTCTGACGTCATATTCAAACTTCTGTTGGTTAGAGTTTAAACCGTATGTAATTGATAATATCTTGTGATGCAATCCAATGACCCAGAGGGAAAATCTCAGGGATCGCTATACAGGTAGTGGCCAATCAGAAGCCAGCATTGGTATCTATGAATATTTATGAAAAATTAGTCACATGACTGGAATGCTGGCTTCTGATTGGCCACTACCTGTACAGTGACCTCTTACTACTTCCGTCTCAATAATTAAAAACATACTTAATAATAGCTTTTTGCAAAGAGTTATTAGTGAGTGGAATGGTTTGCCTGACTGCCTGAGTGGGTATAGTTGGCTCCAATTCTGTTCACAAGTTCTTTACTAACTCTGGGCGTCTTTAATTTTTGTGTGTGTGTGTGTGGTGGTGGTGGCGTTAGTCTGGGCTATTTATGGGGTGACTATCCTTCTTAACCTGTCATCATGTTATGCTATGTTAATACTATAGAGTTTCCCAATCATTTAATTAGATGTAATTGATTTTCAAAGAAATACAAAGAAAACAATCGATGGAAGTGCCACATAATAATACTTTTAAAGTGTTATGTTCCATTTATTGTCCTATACAAGCCCGACTCGCCTTTAGATATTCGAGGTCATATAATGCCCTCAACTTTATGATACTTGGGCACAAATCTTAGTCAGGAAGAGATGTAAAATTTCGGCTGTACCGTTTAAATCAGTGATTTATCGGAATTATGCCCAACTTTGCTAGAAATCGGAGATGCCCTCCCGACTCGGCATGATTCTGACAGCATGATTCTTGGGCACCGATCTTAGTCGGACAGAGATGTGAAATGTTGATGTACTGTCTAAATCAGAGATGTGATATCTGAATCAAGCCTGACTCGTTTAGATGTAACAGTTCGTGTCCTCCCGACTCGGCATGATCCTGATAACACGTTTTTCAGGTCACCATCTTAAATGCTTAATCGGACAGTGATGTGAAAATCGGATGGTAGCAGCCTCCAAAATGGTACCGTGAATTTTGATGTCAACGTCCAAAACGTGGGGGATCCGATGGACCTTGAAAATATTATTTCTGCAAAAATAATGGAGAGGGGAACTAGTACCTTCCAAACACACTTTTACACTGGCTGACTGGCAGGATATTGATTTTTGCAAAAAAAATTGTTACAAAAATGTCGGAAAACTATGCTATACATGCTTTTGTGACTCTTTTCTAAGTTGTTTATCCAGTTATCCAAATACAGCAATATATCAAATGATATTGCTTGAACTTTCTCCATTTTCTGGGGAAATTTCTTCTCTACCTGCTTATAAATGGTAATTCAAAGCAAATGAATAGTTGATTTTAAAATTAGAATATATTTTTTTTCTTGTTTTCTGGAGTTCAATTTTTTCCACGTCTGTCAGTCTGTGTTTTGATTTATAGCCATTCAGAGGCATCTCCTCTTCGATTCCGGGGCTTCAACTCTTAGAGCCCTAGTAGGGCTTCGCCCAGACCCCACAAGTTTGCCCGAATTTTCTAAATGCGCAGAGGAAAGTTAATATTTGCCTGTCAGCCTCTTTAGAAATGTTAGCCTATGGCTGTACGAGGCGGGGGCTGGGGGTAGCCCCCTGTTATCCGGCTACCCATCTTAGTCGGGCAGGAAATCATGCCCGACTCTGCTAGATATCTGGGTCATACAGGGGTCATACCTTCCGACTTGGCATGATGATGACAATATGATACTTGGACACCGATCTTATATAGTCAGGCAGTGCGCAGAGATGTACATAGTATTGATTAAATCAGTTATTATGCCCGGAAATGGAAGAAACTGTGCCGGAAATGAAGGAAAGATCCTGAAAATTGGGAAAATTTCCCCGGAAATTGGCCAAAAGGACGGAAACCCCCCCCCCCTCCCTCCCTCCTCCGCAAATTCCTCTCCAACACAGGATATTTTTAGCTTTTTTGATCATTAGTTTGCAAACTAATATCTTCCCCAATCAATTTAATTAACAAGGTAGATAGATATACGGGCGAAGAAGTTCTCTCCTGACTGCCTAATTCGCGAGACCAAGTCTGTAAGATGTTTTAAGAAATGCAAATAGAACCACGTATAAGCTGATAAGGTCACCCATTCCATTTTGGTCTTGGTCAGTCATCACAAATTGTATTACTAACAGAATAAATTGACAAAATGTCAAAAAAAGTAATCTTTAGATTGAGTCAGATTGAAACCATATCAAATCCTTCCACCGCATGCAATAGGTATTATCCAATCATAGAACAATATACGATGCAATGGAATTTATGCCTGGTTTTCCAAATTTATGCAAGTTCAACATTATTTAAACATGTTCAACATTTCACAAAAATCCCTATTTTTAATAATGTTTTTAAATTTTCCAGAAAGCGCTTTCATCTTTCAGGCAGATATAATGTTCATTTTTCACGATATATAAAAAAATTGTACTTTATTCCCTTGCCAGTTTCTTTTCTTCTGTCTGAACGGTAAAGTTCACATATTAAGTTCATCACAAAAAGAAAACAAAAGTTTAAGCTTAATGAAACAGTGAAAGATGACTTTCACAATCATATTAATCATTCAAAGTTAAGACTTTAAACTTGTTTATGTATATGTTTATCAAAGATTACCCTTACAGTGTTTGGTTTACATTATGCCAATTTTAGTAAGTAATTGAGAATTTCTGATAAGAACGTCTTGAAGCACTTTAGAATACAAAAAGGACACTCAAAGAGCAAAGGGCAAATGCAAAGGGCCTTTGAGAATAAACCATCTACTTCCGCGAAAGAGGTCATCATCTGAAAATCTCAATAATGCCAGTATATTAATTTGAAGAACTGTGAATTTCCAATTCGGTAGTTTCAAAATACACGGTTTGAATGTATTCCTGCCAGTGTGGTCAAACATTAGTATTACAAATGATACTTGGCCGTACGTGACCATCTTACTTAGGGGGCGGTGACCTTTTGCCCGACTCGAAAACCTATTACGAAGCGAAAATTGCAATGAATATGTAAATAACCAATTAATTTAGAGTAATGACTTCACCAGAGTTTAGGGGGTTGAGAGGGGACGCAGGGACGGAGGAGGGGGAGGGGGGACGGGGAGGGGAATGGGGGACGGGGTGAGGGACGGGGGGATAGGCTTTGGAAAGTAGCCTTCATTTCCGGAAAATTTCCTTCATGTTTACATTAAGGGAAACGAGTCCTCTAAGATCCCCTCCCCCTCTAATAGAAATAGGAAATTGTAAATAAACCAGAAAGGCGAATTTAAGACAAGAGGAGAACTATAAGTTTACTATAATTCATAGAATGTGATTCATAACACGTCTGACGTTATATCTGACCTTTGAAGAAGTGGACTTTCTTTGAACATATCAATCTCACGTTATAGTTCATTGATTACACTACTCATAGTCGAGTATGTTTTCCGAGAAATTTGCGTTTTCTGGAGAGTGCAGTATCGCTATTTGTGGGTGAGCCATTTCTGCTCTTGCAATCATGAAATGGGTGGCCACGGGGGAATGAGAGTGTTATTTTCATCCCACACATCAATTGTTTTGCCATACATTATTATACCATCGTCATTATTCGGCTGCTGTGTAGGCGACCACACAATCCTGCGCATACTCAGCAATATTGAAAATCATTTTGGTCTCGACTCTCCATGTTTTGGATGAACATCGTTGACGGCCAGAAAGTTTTTCCAAAACACTTGCATGTGATACCATCATCGATCCTAGGTATTTAACAATTTCAACATGATTTATTGTATCACGGTACATATATGAAGAGATTGGTGGACGTTGACTGATGGTGAGACCTTCTTCTGCAGCCATGCAGTCAGTCAGCATCTGTCAGTGGTGCCTAAATCCGACGAATAGTGTTTTCTAGCTAGGCAATATCGTCAGCAAAATTCATGTTATAAGTATCATACCCATGCGTATGACATCTGGATCGACGAGGGTGTGTCCCCTCCGTGGCACATATTATCAGATAAATGATTATTGAAAATATTTATTGTATACCTCGGCCGCAACTGTGTTACGCATAATTCTTTAACTACTTAGTCCGCCAGGAGACCTATGCCAACATACGACTGTTACCCATTCAAATCCTTCAACATGGCTGAATAGGCCACTAATATTGCAACTCATTTTTGGCAGCCTCTTTCACATTTCTTCACCTAATATAATAGCTATGTACAGATGTATATCACTTGAGCTTCTGCCTATTTGACTATCGCCCTCTATTTGTTATAATTTGTTATTAATTAGTTAATTGAATTGTTGGAGGTTCGAATCAGAGAGCAGTTTTTTTTTTTTTGAAAACGGAAATATATTTAGGCATCGTTCATGATATCTGAGTGCGATCCATTTAGAATAAGGCGTTTAATTGTTTTAGAGCCTGATCAAACAAAAGTGGCTTCCAACAACTGAACAATCTCTCTCATTTGAGCGAAATTGGCTAAAGTTTTCCTACACAACATAAGACAAGAACTTTAAGGATTTCAATCTTTTCAGTAAAAAAACGATGGTTATTTTGTATACGATTCATTGCCAAAAAAAGTGAATTGAATTACCGTGATAAACTTACTAACTGGGTGTTTTCTTAATAAACATTACATTTTAGGGATAAAAATAATAATACAAAATTTACCACCTTAGCCCGATGTGGGGTTCTGGCTTTCTGGAAGAGACAGATCTTCCAATAACATATGACAAAATAATGATATAAAGTTTGATTAAAGTACCCCGTAATAGTAATTTTTCTCTCCAAATTAAAAAAAGAAAAAAGATGATGAATCTTATTTACTTTTCATTTTGCTCGTCAGATTCTCGTGTAGAATATGTTCACCAGTACCACGATTTTTGAAACAGTGATGAACCAAATAAAGTGACTGGTGGGCCAAATAGAAATATTTATATTATGTTGGTTGGTTCCACGTCACTTCCGGGAGATGACGTCACTTGATGGAGTGAAATCAAAACTTTGAGCGATACACGTGGGCAAGTCCGTACGTCTGTATGTGTTTAATATATGTGGTATGTATGGTATATAAACAAACACAGCTGATCGCTTTGTTTTCACTCCATTTGCGCGGTTACTATGCAGTCTGATGACCTCGGGTCACGAAGTTCTCGGGTGATCCAACCAATTGAATATCAAAGACATTGAGACGCCCATAATTTTTTTTTATATTTAATGAGCCCCCTCCAAAACAACTGTTTTTAATGACTACATAAAATTGCCAAGCATATGAAGCGATACACGTGGGCCAGTCCGTATGTGTTTAATGTGTGTGGTGCGTATGGTGTATAAACAAACCCAGCTGATCGCTTTGTTTTCACTCCTATGCGGTGCTATGCGGTGTGATAACCCCGGGTCACGAAGTTCCCGAATATCCAACCAATTGAATACCAGAGACATCAAGACGCCCATCAAAGTTATTTTTTAATCAGCCCCTGGAAAACAACCTGTTTGTTTTTTTATGGGTTTGAACTTGTTCGAAAACTTAGTTGTCAGAATCAACCGGAAGTTAAACAACTTAGCAAAACTTTAGGTCTTCCTTTTTTGATCGTGCTTCGCAATAACAAAGTAGTCTTCATTCATTCCCTTTTATTAACAAGAAGAAACCCATGTAAAATGTGAGATAAAGGAAATGTTTTGAAAAATGCACAAATCATGAGATATATTTACGGAAATTATTTCTATGTATTACTCTCAGTTGTATGGTGAGTGATCATTGTTTACTTGTAAATTTTTTAATAAGTCATATACTTTGTAATGTGTACACAAACAACATAGAACGTAACATTTTAATGTATTTTTAATTGCAAAAGAGAGTTTGGTGATATTTTATATTGAAATAATATTAATTATGACCTGCAAAGCATGATATCAAAATACCTATAAGTCCTGAAAATGGTCTAAAACTAAGAAATAAATTAACATCGTGGTGTATATGGTGTTTTAAGACAAACTTGCAGCGAGCAAAATTTTTTGGGAGAAGTTCTTATCGAGGAACGTTTTGCATTAAAATATTGCCAAAACGATCCTTACTTACCTTAAAACCGCACAAACTAAGAAAAACTGAGTAGGTTTTCAACGTGTTATGGTGGATTTTTCGGGAAAAGGCCTTTGTGGCGAAACGATAGGAACATTTTCATGATGTGAATCATACATACATGGGTAAATGTAAATACACTGTATAAGCAATTATGAATTGAATAATACAAGTGTGTGTGTGTGTGTGTGTGTAATGGTGTGTGTGATAATTGGAGGACAATTATGATGGGTATATGATGAGACATTCTGAGGTGCACTGTTCCTGAGAGTCAAAAACGTGAAGTGGGAAGCTATTAATCCCAGTTGTGTCTGGCATTCCCAACCAATTACTGATTGTCTTGTCATGATTTGAATCTTTTGACCAGAAACTTTAAATTATATTGCTAAATTGTTAATTATATCATCTTCATGTTAACAAAAAATGGCTATAAAATTAAAAGATGAACAAGAAGATTATACATTATTTCAATTACTCAAATGACAATTATGAATCGAACCCATCACCAGTGCTTTCAGTACTTTAATTAATGAATACATAAAGTTGCCAAGCATATGGCACTCCCCTATTGCACTCTCTTTTGTTGCTCTCGAATCCACACGGTAATTATCGGAAAATGTATTTTATAATTCAATACAATTTATTCAAATGAACTAGGCCACTGGCCTTTGTCACAAAATACAAAGCATGAGTATACTGCATAATGGTTGGTTAACATAAGTATCATATACAAAGTTGCAGGAAAAATATAAAAACTATAGCAAAACCATTTTTCAATATGGCTTATTTTTACTTTTTGCATAGTCGGGCACAGAACTTTCTATTTGTCTACGAATTTTTACAGCATGCAAAGTAAATAATGAAACAGAATTAGTAAGGCTCTCCTATTCTGACGACAAAAATGATTTAAAACGTTGGATATCTGGGTATTTATAATAAGGTATATACTTGTGTCTTATTTCATTAAGAACACGAAATGAAAAGAAACTGAAGTTTAACATCAACCTCGTCAATGTTACAGTACTTGCAAAATCTTAGTGCATAAGAAACTTTTTTACGCCCTTTTTTTACGCCCTTCACGAACTTCAATCATTAGGGTTGCACACCCAAGATTTGCAAAAAATGCCTGCTTTATAAATACAACATAAGCTTCAATAGCAAAATCATACTTTACAAGTTTATAAGAGGGTGGCTACCCATTGTGTTTATTTCGGTAATCAAATTTTGCATATCAATGTCTAATATCTTTTCTTTAAATTACATTAAGAACCATTTATCATTCGTTACCTGGTTACACCTTGAAAAAACAAAATATTGCCAACACCGGACAAACAAAGTATATACTTAACCCTAAAAACCCACGAGGGTTGTTCATTATCAGCGAGTTTAAGCTGTGGTAAATAGCTTTATTTAGTATCTATTGTCTTCTTGCTTGGCAACTATTAACAAATAACAAACAATAGAATAATACCTGAAAGAGGGGCGTCTCAATTAACCCAAAGCTACCATATTAACTGCATTGAATGGTAAGCTAACTTCAATATTTTTAAAACTGATTGTACATACGAATAGAACATATGTGAGTGTCGCTTCCTCGTATTTCGGCACCATAGGTTAAAGTCGGTAGAATTTTCGTTTTGAATATTTGCAAGATATTACTAGTAGGTAAATCGATTGTTTTTTATAATCTGCCCCAATGAAGATATGTGACGCCGAAGCAGTGACGCATCCAGCTTCAGCAGCCGGGTGTTAATTGGCTTTATATATTCATTTTTTACACTTTATTGTCCGAATATGTATAGCATATTGTATACTGGCATATATTGCATGTAAGGACGTTATAGTGTGTCTCCCATCCTTACCAAACATAATCTAACGAAAGAGAAAGGAAAAAGTCTTCAACGTTCAGATATCTTTTTTACCTGTTTTTACAATCAGACAATACAGAATATTTATTTCAAATATGTCAAAGAGGGGCAAGAAATAACCAAGATCGTTCCCAAAGAGTATTAAAACATTTAAATAATTCATATAAATTTGATAAACAATTCCAACGTTTCCGAAAGGTGAAAATGGAATTTTGAGGTTCGTGGAATTGAAGTGTGGATTGAGGTCTTACTTTTTAAATGCTGCAAAGCGCAACAATTTCCTTTTCACGTTTGTAAGAATATAAGTTGGTCTCCGATTCAAGTTGTATAAATCCTGAGTTTAGGTCTTTTGGGGACCAATGTTTGATAAAACTCAACACAATGTAATTGTTATCGATGATTTGATGTCGGAAGTAGAGCAGAAAGGGGGTGACGTTGTAAGTAAATTGTTTACGCGAGGCAGCCATCATGCCAACGTTTAGGAGATTTTTATTGTACAAAACTTGTATTTCAAGAAGAAGGGGGCGGGGTAGAGAGTTAAAACTAAATGCTTATTATTTGACCATTTTTTAGAATCCTGCGGATATGAGTGTGATAAACACATTGGCCAAACAGATGTTTCCAGGCAAGAAAAAAGGGGAAGCTGTCTTAAAAGTGTACGAGGAAGTTACTTTAAATCGTATGTGTATTTGTGTATTAGTATGAAAGCTGGTACATCTGATGTGTTGAGATTACGTACCAATGTTTTTGGAGAAGGTAGTCCGTTATGTTATACTATTTGAAATCTATATATATATATATATATAAGTAGGAAGGAAAACCATTACGGCTATAGAAAAAGATGGCTGATAATAAGAAGAAGGAAATTGTACGTAAATTGACAGACGTTATAAAACATAAAGATGTATTATGTACGTTGTGTAAATTATCTATATCAGCAAAAGATTGTTGTGGAATATGTACACAGCTGGAACATGAATTTTATCATGTGCTTGGAGAAATTGTTTTGAATATAAATAAAGGTATGGTGCCGTTGTCAGAATATTAAACGAAATGTAGGCGTCCATATTTGCAATTGTTGAAAGTGCTGTCTCATTCTAATATTCCTCTGGAAGTGAAGAAAATAGTTTTTCTTCAACACGCATGTAAAGGGAAAAATAAAAAGGTGGTGCAAACTTTTACCAAAGAGTTATCAAACCAGTTTTGCAAACTATCGGGCCTTTTGCAGAAATCCCCGCTTTCTTCTTTAAAAAAGAAAGTTACACAAAAAAGAGAAGAAATAAAAAAATAAAAAAATAAGTGCTCATTTGTGATCCCTTTAGCCCAGCTTGAGGCTATGCAAAATAATTTATTCTCGTCCCTCTGTTAAAAATTGATACTTGCATAGTTTGGAAGTGAATATGAAAAATATCATGGACAGTACATTATCTTCGGAAGAGAACTTGCAAAAGTACGATGATTTGTTAAGCGAACATAAAAGATTTAATCTTGAAGTTGTACCACGTTTGAATACTCCCTTTCAGACTACTTCCCGCACAAATCATCAGTAGGCAGCTACCCTACAAAAATCCAGAGTCTGATCAATTTGAGATATCTAAAGCTTTGTCAACATCGATATCGGAAAAAGAGAGCGGAAAATTAAGAATTTAATAAGCGCAATTTGGAGTGAATTAGGAGACAATTTTAACGAAAGAGTAGCTTTTCTGTACGATGGCAAAGAAGTGATAGGGTCAAATTTAAGCAACTTACTAGCACAAAGCGCATTACCTATGAGAAGATTAACAGCTTCTGGTATTGAACAGTTTGCATCAGCATTAGGAGAAACAGATGTGCCATTTTCCGTTATCCCAAATCGTCAATTGAAAGAAAATGTGCAAAATAGGCGCATGGAGAGGGATAGGACTACACCTATTTCATCTAAAAGCGAGAAAGATGATTATTTAAGCTTTAGCGAGGACGATATTAAAAGTCTTATCCCCGATAGTAATGAAGAAATTTACTGGTTTTTGAGAATTTAAAAGCCTTGGGTAAATTTGTAATAATGACCGGAGTTCCAACCGTTAATTTTCTAGAATTTTTACGGCAAATCAAATGCAAGTGTGTTTGTTGTGGAGGACAATTAGTAACAAAGGATGATGAAATCGACGCAGAAAACAAGCAATCTGGAGGCATGATTAGAAAATTGGTGCAATCTATCTCATCCCACTGGCTTTGCAGGACAAGAGAAAGTCATCAGACAAACCAAGGGCACACTGAAGGACATACTACAGTGGATGAGACGTACAATCTTCATAAACCGAGACGTACACTTTTTTTTAAAGCGAAAAGCGACAGTTTGGAGAGGGAGAACAGTGGCAAAAGGATGTAATGGACATGCAGCTGGTCACTAAGCAAAATAAAGGACATAATTACATTTGATCGGTTATCGATGTTTTTTTTTTCTCAAAAAAGGTTAGCTGGAACCTGTGAAACGTAAAACAGGGGAATTTGTTGCTAAAGCTTTGGAGAATGTTATTCGTAGAACTGAGAGTGCACCTTCAAAATTACAAACAGATGAAGGAAAAGAACTTTACAATACTAAAGTTAAGAGCGTTTTGGAAAAACATAATGTAAACCTGTTTTCAACTCATAGCGAACAATAAGCGAGTATTTTTGAGAGGTTTAATCGTACAATAAAAACAACAATATGGGAGTATTTCACCCGTACAGGTTCTCCAAAATGGTTAGAAAATTTACCTTTGTTTGAGAAAGGGTACAATTCTCGTTATCATAATGCAATAGGGATGTCAACTGCAGAGGTAAATAAGAAAAATCAAAAATTAGTTTGGGGAAGGTTGTACGGAGATATGAAGGAAACCAAACCAAATGTAATATTACAATTTGACAATAAAGTTCGGATTGCAAAAGAGGCAGGCCTTTTTGTTAAAGGGGTACTATCAAAATTGGACACAAGAAGTATTTGAGGTAATCGATATAATTCAGCGCGATAGAGTAATTTATAAATAAAAAGATTGATTAGATGAAGAAATGCAAGGTTCGTTCTATCCTGGAGAAATAAAAAAGGTGGTACAACCTGAGGTGCATAAAATTGGAAAAGCTTTACGAACTAAAGGGGTTGGTGCAAACAAAAAAATGTTTTGTAAAGTGGTGAAAAGTTTAATTCGTAGATCAAAGCAACATATTTTGTAAATGGCAGTATTTCATGATTTTACGTGGGTAGTACCCAGTAATGCAGATATGAGGCGATATCCTCCAAATACTACGTATGATTTCACACTTTCAGCACATGCTCCAATACAATTTGAGGGGGTTGGGAAGTTGAAAATACAGCATTTTACTTTCCAAATGATATATTTCTAATTAATAAATCAAATACACGCTTAACTGTGTGGCGGAGAGAAGGTGACGTTCCTCAGGACATAGAAGTTGTTCCTATTCGAAAGTTTGCGTATGAAACCTTTTATTTTAAGGAATGGATACACAGTTATGTAGGAGTAATTTATTGTATGTTGAATATAAGAGCAAACGGTACAAAGAGAACAGATTTCAGATAGGGTCTAAAGTTCAAAAAGTTTAAATTTCAGGAGCAATTTTGCACTATGTAGGGTTTGATGATATCAACGAAGATACTGTGATTACATTGGTGAAAGGTGATAAGGTTGTTGCATCCAGTGAATACAGAGCTATTAGTTTAGATATATTACACGTCTATTGTAATATAATTAGACCAAAAACAAAAAATGATTATTTACATGTGTTATTAGCGAGAGCAGAGATATATTTTGCAACCCCAAAGTTGTAAAATATTCCCCATTGGATAATCAAAATATAAATAATGTGCTTTTTTAATTGTAACAAACGAAAGAATTCCGGTGGGTTTTGCAAAAGGAACAACCGTCATCGAGCTGCAATTCAGGAGGCGTAAAATTTTGTAAAACTTTTGTTGCAACTACAACTGAAGAGTTTTTTTCGGCAACTGAACAGTGAACCAAGGATGGAGAATGGACTGTTGGGGTACAAGAAGCAATTGTTCTTTTTGATTGGAATATTTATGGAGATTAAACAAGTTCTGGAAAGAAACTAACAGTGCAAGAATACAGAGGAGAAGTTACGGTTCCACCTGTAACACTGAAAAAACCTTTAAACCCTGAGAAGATAAGCACGTCAGATTTATTAAACGTTTGTAAATTGGGGGACATCGCTAGAGAAGTTACAGATTGAACTGATTGCAGAAGGTAAGGACACAGGAAAGATACACTTGAGACCAACCTCACAGCTTACAAAGTATAAATTTAGCGGTCGAATTTGTCACATTTTGGGATTTTCCAGTAAAAGAGTAATTATTGATCATGGTCAAAGATCTATTATAATGTTGTCGGTGATGGTCTTCACACTGTGGATGTACAACACATTTTGAATGGGGTTCTTCCAAATCGCGTGTTCGTGTTTTTGGTGAATGGTTCAGCATTTACCGGCAATAACGAAAGAGATCCATTGTTTTTTATCATTATAAAATCACAGAGCTTTAACTATTGGCAGGGGAGGACAAGTACCTTAGTAAAAAAATGAAATTACAGTTTGAAACATCAAAAACTTTGGTGCATTTAGAAGCTTACAACAAGTTGTTGGAGGCGTTGGGTGTGCTAAACAGTAATGATGGCATCAATCTTTTTCCGAAGATGTGGAATAAAGGTCATACAGTTTTGGGATTTGATTTGACTGCTGATAAATCCGCGGGTAAATCATTCAATATGAAAAAGAAGGCGTATTGAGATTAACAATAAAATTTGCAGGCCTTTCAAACCAGTAACAGTCATAACGTATTGCGAATATGACGAAGTTATGAAGATCGACTTTCCCAAGACAGTCATTTATAGACCATATAGAAGGCGTATTGAGATTAACAACAAAATTTGTAGTCCTTCCAGAGCCAGTAACAGTCATGAAGTGTTGCGAATATGACGAAATTATGAAGATCGATTCTCCTAGAAAAGTCATCTATAGACCAACAAATATTTAATAGGGTGTCTTTTCTTTTGTCTCATCATTACGTTATTTCACTTTAAGTATGGATCACGTATTTGATGAACCGCTTGAACATATCTTCAAGAAACGTAAAGTGGAGAGTGATTGGAATTATACTTCGGACAATTCAGCTATAGAAGATGTTTTCGGAATTATCAACAGAACAGACAGCAATTCTACAAACAGAAGAATAAACCCTTTCACCAAATGGTGGGTTGCAAAAGAAAGGGTCTCTGAAATTTGTGATCCCGAATATCCTAAAGGTGTTTTCCTTGACCTGTACAATATCAGGTTATGGCTACAACTTAAAAAAAGGAAAGAAGTGGAGGTCATCAGACTTCGTCACATAAAATCGTTCCTATCAATTGTATATTCCGTACACTATGAGCATCTGTGGAAGTATTGTTTAACGGGGTAAAGGCGCACAACCCTATGCAGTTGTACCCTTACAAAGCATATTTGGAAACATTGCTGTCTTACGACACTTTTTGGAAAACAACCACAGGACAAATAATTGGACGGTAGCAGTCAAGTTTACCGAATGAGAAAGCTGAGGAAACGCCCCCAGCACATCATCAACTATTCCCACGGAAGGTATGTGGATGAAGGGGAGTAAACCGATTCATTCTGTAAATAAATATATTTCATTAGGTATGCAAACTGTACAAGAACATACACAACAAAACAAAGTTTTTGAATACATGGATGGGGACACTGAAAGCTGACATTCTTAAGACTACGCAACTTATTCCAATAGTGTGAAGATTGAGATCAATCTTAAACGTACTAAGGGGAAATTTCACATGTTGGCAGGAGATTATACTGGTAAAAATATGGCTTATATCGTAGAAGTGCTGAAGGCAAAATATTATGTTCCAAAGGTCACAAAAAATCCTGAAGTGCTGGAGAGAATTGACAAGTCATGGTTGCATAGACCATTGATATTACCTTTTTAAAGGATCAAGATACAAACATATACAGCAACGGTAGGTAAAACAGCAATACATTTTGGACACAATTTGTTTTAAGAAATTCTAAAACGTTTGTTTATTGTACATGTCAAAGATTCAGCTTTTCGCGGAGACTACAAGGGGAACCCATTTTTTTCTTCATAGAACTTTAGAAAGTTTGCAGATTTCAGCCCGGAGTATACTTCACCCTCGGGAAAAAGGGACTGTTAAATTTACCTCAGGGGCTGGGAAAATTAAATCCCCCACAAAACTACGTTATGCCCCAAGATGGTGTTGAGAGTATTGGTCTAGAAACTCTGGTAGCGGAAACAACATTTATGCTTTCAACCTTACTCCAGATCAAAGTCATTGGCAAGGAGACTACAATCCAGACAAAGTTGGAAATTTGTAATGTGAACTGAAACACAGTGCTGTTTTGGAAAATGTTACAAAAATTATTGTTATTGCCAAATTTAATGCAGCAATGTCGATTTCTCATAATCGTTAGATAGCAACTGTAGAATAGAACGTAAAAGTGCTGTAAATGGAGCAATTTAAAACATTTCAATTACAAGAACTGATTAGACAAGATGTTTTATTTAAAAGATAAACCATGTTTTGTTTATAAAGGAGTTCACGGAGCCAACGAAATTTTTAACCACATGTATATGTTTCCAGGCATTGTTGTCAGCAATACAGAAGAGCGTAATAAACGTGGAGAGCTGTGGGTATGTTTTTATATTACTAGCTCACATTCTATTGAATATTTTGACTCGTTTGCAGAAGAAGGGTCACCCCTCATCGAAAACATCATTAAAAAGTTGGACAAGGTGAAAAGATCAACACGCCAAGTGCAACCAGATTTATCTCAACTCTGAGGACTGTAATGTTTCTTTTTTTCTTCATCATCGTTGTAAAGGTTTCACGTTTTCTGACATTATGCGTATATTTCGACACAATCTGGATAAATATGATGAACTAGTACTTTCTCTGTATACATGACTAACATTTGTGAGACTAAGTTACGTCTTACATTACAGTTTACATCATTAGAAAAACGTGCATCAAAAGAAATGAAAATTATTGAAAAATCACTTCGATCTGCTATGATCACTTCTTTTAGAAAACATCTACTCAAAATATTTTACTTTGCAGCAGTTGTTGTCCTTTCCGACGGATTGGAAAGTGAACTTTTTCATATTTGCTCATATCAAATTTGTCAAAAGCTTGATAAGAAAACTTTGGTATTTCGTGAATTTTATCGGCATAGAACTTACAAACTGTGTTAACGCTTTAAAATGAAATCAGTGAAATATTAAATAAAGTTCCTTCTGGAAGTGGTGTGGGAAAGACGCAGGTGAAGGATTTTTTTTTTTAAATACTGTGACAACTTTGTTGTTGTTGAGGACACTGATGCTTCAGATGATGAAAGTGACACTAGCATGCAGGTTGTAAAGGGATCTGACAGTGAGATTAGGAGAGAGGCAAAAGAGGCAAAAAGTGTTCCAAGAAACCGAAATCCACTGATGGGGTCAGCTTGAAAACGAAATTAATCAGGCGTATCCGACCAAGTTTAGTTCCAGATTCCGATAATGACGCAGAGGAGGAGGATGAAGATGTGGAGAAGGATGAAGATGATGTAGTTTTTCAGGATGATGACGACGACAGAGATGTTGAGTCTGATGATGCAGAACCTATGGAGGCTTCTCAGAAGAAACGGAAGCAGAAGCAGATGAAGAAGAAGGTCAAATCGGCTGAGGAGAAAGCTCTAGAAAGTAAAAGTAAAAACGATTGCAAGCTGTACATGTTTTAGTATAAGACAGTTTTATTTCCTGCCTATCACATTGGCATACGTACTTTGTGCGTGTACATGGAATGTGTTGTTTTGCTAATCTCTGTGCCAGCTAGACTTAAATTAAAAAGGAAGTACTTTCAAATGCTATGCTTCAGAATGGTGAACGTTGTAAGGCAATCAAACTGCGTGAAAAGGGGGACACATACACGTATGCTTTAAGTTTTTCAGAGAACAAGATTTTACTGAAGAACAAAGATTCCATTTTTGGTGCTTTGCAAGAGCATGATACCTTTGATAGTGCCTATGATTCAGAAGACGAACTGGGGTGGCAGCTAATCGTAAAAGATTAATTCTAAATTCAATAAAATTGCCAGCATTTTAACCTGGAATGGGGCTTTTAAATTGGACATTAGGGAATGGTTTGATAAACCTAATGAAATTGTACACCCCACCAAACAGGGTATGTCATTACCAAGAAAATTTTAGAGGGCAACATTGCGGACAATTTAATGCAGCAACTTAAAAGAAAGCAAACAAAAGGACAGTCCTAAATTTTCGTTCATTGTTTCTTCTTACAGTAAAAAATGAATGAAAAGAGAAGAATTCTTACGCTTTGGAAAGGACTTAGGCATCATATTGACTTTGATCTTTAACAGTTTGGTATTACTCCAGTATACGAGGCACCAGAAGAAGAAGAGTTGAAAATGTTATGGATGCACAGTAGGCACTTACAAAATTTAGGGACAGTTATGTACCTTTACACTAATTTGTTTATGTTTGACAGAATGTATGAATTGGGGTCTTTTACTGTAAAACAAGAGAAGGAGGTTGACGCTTTATGGAAAATTGGTAAAATGGTACCTTCCTTAAGTATTCAGAGTTATGCAGAGGGCAAGAAAGTTAACAAAGTAGCTCAATTTGATGGTGTTTGTAAGGATCACGATGTGTTGCTAACTATGAAAGAATAGTTTACTGTTTTAAGATAATATCTAGAGGCTGTAAACGTCAGAGCGAAGATTGCTTTGACATACTTTTGGAAATTGAACGAAAATTGTCCCCAACCCTTACCCTTGAAAGATATGTGTCCAAGAAATGGCAAACCATGTCGGAAGCTGAACACTTGGCTTCTTGGCGAAATCAAGTTGAAACATGGTGCAACATTGTTAATAATGCAGACATAGAGTTCAGGGCTTCAGGCTTCACCAAAGAACGTAAACCTGTTACTGAGGACGATTACAATGAATGGGAGCAAAAAAATCACCCAAATTATGAATAAGCATTACTACGAGACATTGAAGAGAATTACGGTTAGCTATTGGCTACATTGCAATAGATATGACAAACATGTTTCAATTGGTTACAGCGCTTGTTGAAAGAAAGAACAACCGATCGCAACAATGCAATTGAAAGGGTCTTCTGATAAAATTTTGCCAAACAGGGATATATTTCCTTTTATCAATCAACAAAATGTTTATCTGGAGCCAACTTTGGGTGGTAGCATATTTCAGATTCATTATTTACGATATATGAAGAATAAATTGTTGTCGGATATGCCTTTGGAAGAAATTGAAAAACTGGGGGTGAAAACCGAACAGATGTTTTCAGTCAAAGATTACTGTCTACGGTGATAGGTAAATCGGGAAAATGTCATTATACTGTTTCACCTCCAAAAACATAAGATTTGTCTCAACAATTTTGTAGATCAAAAAAGATGGGCTACCAAAGGACGTCGAAACAATTGAATTTGAGGAGTACTTCTTTCTGACAATCAAATTTGCACTGCTCAGACATGCAGTCAAGCTTCTCAAATTCACTGTGCTGAATTCAAAATCATTTCTTTTTCTTAACAGTTAAAAATTTCGTGCAATTAGAGTACAGGAAAAACATACAAAAGTTAACATCTATTACGGATAGCTTTCGAATTAGACCACTTGGTTTTTACTCTTTCAACATATGGCTCATTCAATCGTGGATAAATATCACCCCTTCCAGAGACTTTGCAATTACATGTTAGCTTTTCACTCATGGATTGCAAATAATGAAGAAATAAGAAACTAATATCACAAGGCTTGGGAACTTTCGAGGGTACATAGACGTTACAGTGGAGAAGTTGGAATATATGATTGGGACGCTTGTCTCCCCAACTTTATGGTATATTTGTCTAAAGAATTTACATACCTAATCTTTCTGCAATGCCATTATGTTATCCTGATACAAACATAAACAGTAACATTGAACTGTAGGGTATGTTTTAGGACCTATTGCAGCAGAACCACAACACAGTTTTTCTCTTTGCTGATCTGCTATCACGTTCTAAGGTAGCATTTGACATTTTTGATTTTTTGTGAACGTGTAACTTTGTATTACTTCGATGTAACAGTGCGATTGTGAAAGAATAAAGCACCTCCTAAGGCCGAGTGTGTGCCTTTTGGGGACCAAACTTGGTTTTGCTTAACTCTGCCACCTCCCTCATGCAACCGGGGAGGGAGGTGGCAGAGTTAGACAAAAACCCAAGATTGGTCCCCAAAAGGCACACACTCGGGCTTTATACTACTGATGCGAAATATCTTCTTTCGTCATTGATATATTACTTGCTTATCTAAAAATCTATTTAATGGCAGTTGGAAAAAAATGTTTGGATACCTTCATAAGCAGACGACAAGACTAAGATTAAATGAACACATTACTTGATAGTCAAGTGCCAGGTGCAACTCGTCTAAAGAGTCGTAATTTATTCAAACTACAAAGATACAAATAGCTGCATTTTGAATTGCACTCCAGTAAAAACTTCCTTTCTTTTTAGAAGGTTTTGATAGAAAGATCTTATCTGCTCAGGCAATTTGTCATCTGCTGTTCACATTAAATCTCAGTTTTTAAATGTCGTGGCACTTATTGTGGGGTAAACATGCAGCAATCTCCATATATACTTGCAAAACGAGTTCCCAAAAGAAGACCAATAACGCATATTGCATTGCATTATATTTGATAACAATCTACTTTCATTTCATTGATTTGTTTCTTCACATCAGTAAAACATACACGTAAGCAAATAAACCCATGGATAAACATACAAGTTTTAAATAAAACGATAGTAACCTTTAAAGTCTATATTAATATAATGGATGCTGTGAATGAAAATATCTCAAAAACCCCAGCGAGCTTAACTAATATTGTAATACTTATGAATGAGTGTAAATTAAAAATAAGAATATTTTCTCTGTATCCCCATTGAACCCATAAACACAGATGAAGCAATTAGACGACAGATATCCAAACCCTCTACTCTGATCCACCCCACCTCACCCTGAAAGAGAAAACCCTTTAACATATAACAATACAAACAATTAAATAGGCTTGCATAAAGTAAGTCTATAGATGTTTCCGGAAACCCTCTAAAACAAAATATCTTCTTACGTCATTGACATATTACTTGCTAATCTAATAATCTTTACAACTGTACAATGGCAGATTGAAGAAAACTGTGTTCATACCTTCATAGGCAGCTGACATGACTGATGATCGGTAACCAATATAATACATTTATGATTGGATGTCATGATGCGTCATCCAACGACAAGACTAAGATTAAATAAACACATTATTTGATAGTCTTTTTTGTCGAATTCCAGGTACAAGTCGTCTAAAGAGTGGTAAGTTATTCAAAATACAAAGATACAAATAGTTGCTTTTGAATTGCACTCCAGTAAAATCTTCCTCTCTGTTTGAAGGTTTTGATAGAAAGATCTTATCTGCTCAGGCAATTTGATGTCTACCGTTCACGTTAAATCTCAACTTTTAAAAGCTGTGGCACTTATTATGGGGTAAATATGCAACGATTTCCACACACACTTGCAGAACAAGTTCCCATTAGAAGAGCAATAACGCATATTGCATTGCATTATATTTGATAACAATCTATTTAAACCGGAAACCCTTCACAACATATGCATTCAGAATTGTATGGAGCAAATGAGGTTGATGATTCGTACCCAACCTCCCTCCAAATTTATCAAATGCTAACTGTGGAGGGTACTGCAGAACACCTGTTTAGGTGTTCCATTTTTCTCGGTTTACATGTTAACTGTGATCATGTGATAAATGCAATCTGAAGAAATAAACGGAGATCTAGCTGGTTTATTTCAAGTACTACACCTTCATTTGAGAAAAAACCAAATTGACTGTGACTATTTATATACCATTTCGGGTGACACAATAATTAAGAACCATTGCCGATTTCACCATCCCCTTTCCGTGCGTTTTTACCAACTTTTCCCAAAATGTAGGTGTGATTTTTTAAACATACAGCAGTAATGACGAATCTCAAACACCCCATATTCTGAAGCGGAGTTTCCATAGGTAAATAATTGCAAAATATTCCCGTACAGAGGACAATAAAAGCATTTATTTTCTTCTGTTAAAGATATCACAAGCAAAGGTATGTTACTTAGTGGTGAAAAATCAAGTTTGTAATGGAAATGCCACACACTCACTTACTCTACAATTCGCAGTATGTCTCATTGGGAGACAATAAACTGATAAATGCTATACAAAGCCATATGATTTGTTGAACCACTTAATATATTTTGAACATAATTTACACTCATTTGCTTTATTTATCGTTTTTCAAATATATCAAACAACATCCATTCGCGGCTAGGTAAAATGTAATCATCTTTAATACAAAATTCATGTAAAGAAACGGTACATTTATGTAAAGAAACGAAATATGCCGCTGTCAGACTCGATTTTATTACATAGAACTGTATGTGTGCCGTTTTCAAATTGCAATATTTCATCAAAGTTATTAGGTAGATTAAAAACATTGAATATACTGTCAGAATCTTGTCATGGACACGAAATTGACTCACATCTCTCAATTTGTTATTTAAACAAGACGCCTTAGGTGGCGCAAAAAAAGGAATCGCGGGGGACAAAAACTCATCTCATCTCACCTCATTATACTTACGGTAATTGTGCAAATGTGAACAATCTTATTAAAATTCCGCCTGGATGTAAAGAGCAACTAGATATAAACGTCTGGAATGCTCAATCATTGTTCAATAAAACTATGACAAATCTATGACTTTATCCTCGATTCTGATGTGGACATCCTAATTATTTTTTGAATCTTGGCTTGGTGAAGAAAATCCTGTGGTGATTGGGGAGTGCACACTATCTAGATATTCCCTTTTGAGCTTCCCCACAGTCGGCCATAAACACGGTGGCATTGCATTAATTTACAAATCTTATTTGAAACTGAGCATATCACC
>JAIGNY010001647.1:1602500-1637500 GCA_020152595.1 Chiridota heheva | reverse complement strand
AACATTTTCCCAGGCTCGTATTATCAGTAATTATACCAGTACCAGTCACTTTATTTCAAAAACTGTTTCTTCTTTTTTTTGGTCCAAACGTTTTAACTTATATTTTTGTAATATTTTTAATATAAGAAAAATGATATTTATTTTCACATAAATCAATAAGACTCCTGCAGTGAATGGAATAAGAGATCAACATGTTTTTACCCTTATTTGTTCCTTTGAAATCTTACCAGCTAGTGGTTCAAAAATTTAATGGCTGGCTACAGCCTTCAAAAATTATTAGTCAAATTGCTAACCAACTGACAATATGGTAACAAAACAATCTGGTGAATTGCCATTTATGTTTACAGGTATAAGAAAATGAGGTTTTCGTATTTAGAGCAGTTCAAAGTTCATCACATTTCGGGATAAACCTCGCGTGCCCACGTTCCTGTTCGTCAATACATGGCTATAGTTGAATTGAATCCAACTGAGAAATGTCATAGAGGCTATGGCTAGTAAAACATGTAAAACAGATCAATTCGGCCTACCTGTAAGATATCACCTTGATATATCACCTTTAAGATAAAGCTCAACCATGAGGCACATTTCGTTCCCCAAGCAAACGACTTTCACAGGTGCTGAAATACATTCATGTGATACTTCAAATATTCGTAATGATGCATTACTTGCTTGCACTACCTCAGAAAAGCGCTCGCGTGGGCGTCGCTAATGGCTTCTATGCACGCATATCCATATCAATTTAAAAAGAGCGGTATGACGATTAAGACAATTGTAACTTACAAAACCCGTTTGATTAAAAAAGACAATGAATCTGTTATAGTATTGTAATATATATTCTTCTATCAAAGGTAGTTCTGTTTTCAAAGATAGTTCTAAACATTTTGTACCAATAGGTATTTACTAGCATGCAAACTCATCCCTAAATCTTGTTTAAGTGTATTTATTTGAAAACATTTCTTCGTCCATTGGTCATGGTCAGGTAAGCCTTGTGTCAACAGAGTGGTGAAGCTACGTCTAATCATTTATCAATGATGTAATATCAATTTATTGTATTGTTGTATAAAGTGATATTACGTCTTCTGAAGTCCACATTGATTAACGACTTCAGGAATTGCCTTGCAGGTCTTAGGAACAACTTTACAACTGGAATTATTGTCGTGTTTGGTAAACACTGTCAGGAGATATTGAATAAAGAGGATTAGGCAGACGAGGCTGACATTTACAGCACAGGCCGAGAACAAGAAATTGAAATGAGAAGCGGATGATATAGCGACATTCATCAGGCAAGCCAAAAGGTCAGAGCACCAGGTGAAGCCAGGATCATCACCGACATGTTAAAAGCAGACCCCAATCTCCAGATCCAGTGCGGTAATGCTGGTGGTATATTCAACAGAGTTTGGGCGAGTTTGGACTAAGGCGAGAGTGCCCGAGGCGTGGATGAGGTATATCAAAGAAAACTTCCAAAGAAAGACGACCTCACGCAGTGCAGTAATTGGCGTGGTATCAATCTCCTATCGGCACCCGGGAAGATTTTCTGTCGAGTTGCACTCCAGCGAATCAGGTAAGGTATAGACAGGCAACTGAGGGGAGAGCAAGCAGACTTCCGAACAAGCAATCCTGTATTGACCAGATCTTTGTTCTCAGAACCATCAAGGTATTTGGCAGCATACACCATCCACCACTCTGGAAGATCTTTCAAATGTATGGCTTTTCGTAAAAAGTCATGAATATCATAAAAGACTTTTACACAAACAACAGATATTGCGTCAGACATGAAGGAAAACACAGGGACTGGTTCCAAGTTAAAACAGGAGTTAGGCAGATATGGTCATCGACTGGGTGATAAGGAAGGCAACAAGTGGCAGACCAAGAGCACTGGTTTGGAACCTTATGGAACGTCTTGAAGACTGCGACTTTGCAGTTGACATTGGCCTTCTCTCCCATTTACACAAGGACATCTGCGAGAAAACAAACCTTGTTTACAAGACAGCAAGAACATTGGGACTCAAAATCCACACCAGAAAAACAAAATATGATGAGAGTCAAAACCAAAGCGAAAAGGCCAGTCACTTTGAGGAAAAATACGTTAGAAGAAATCTCAGATTTCAAATACATGGGCAGCTACATCTCTGCGGACGGCAACACCGAGAAGGAGGTCTCATTAAGAATTCGTCAAGCAGAACAAGCTTTCAATAGGTTTTGGAACATCTGAAAGTCAATATCACTTTCCCAAAGACTAAGCTCGCTGAAGATCTACCGCTCGAACGTCCGCTCAGTTCTATTGTATTCTGCCGAAACATGGCGCATCAACAAAAAGATAGAGTTCAGACTCAGAGATTTTAAGGAAAGATGCATCTGCAGAGTTTTACAAATCCGTTGGGATCAGAGGATTATAAACGAAGAAGTCTGGAAACGGTCTAACATAAACAACATTGTACAGGAAGTTAAGAAGAGGCGCTGGACATGGCTTAGCCACCTTCTACGTATGAAAAAGAAACGCCATCCATTCATGGCCTTGACTTGGACACTCCCTGGGAAGAGGAGCCGAGGCAGACCCATTGGAACCTGGCACAAGACCATAGAGGGAGAAATAAAGGCCACGGGGGAGATTTGCCTCGAATTGCTGTGGCTCATCCAGGATAGGGCAGAATGGAGAAGCTTTATCGGCACCTTATGCTCCACTAGGAGTGAAGAGAATTGAGCTGAGCTAACCTTGGTGAACGCAAAATATATCTATACATATTTATTGAGAAATAGATTATCTGCTTCGCATTCAGTTTCTTTCCACAGAAATTATTAATCCATTAAAAAAACGCATAGGCTATATCCTTTATCTACTGATACGAAAATTGTTGAAATGACGAATAACACATATATACTAAAAAATAGGAAAAAACATCAAAATATTCCAAACCTCAGTTAAATATAGTCTGTACCTGCAGACTAGACTAGACAAAGAACATTAAGAAACGAACAACAATGTGCTTTTGAACATGTTCCAATGTGATCGATTTTGGTATATCTATGGGTATATTTAATAACTGAAATGAATATTAAATCGCTAGACATTAAAAGAAAATCCACCGTGACGCCATCTTTGGCTTTTTGTTATGGATCTAGATTTGAAGGAAACTGCTGCAAAAAATTAACCAATTTATGGCAAGGACAAATGATAAACCAAAACAAGAAGACAATCAATATATGATATGTAATTTAAATGCCGTGAGTGTGTGTGCCAGGTTTCAGCCATCGGGAAATAAGCAGGTTCGATAAACTGATACAGATTATTTTCATCCTTCACCCTTAACATAATACTGAAACTAAGATTGATACAAAAAAAAGTTATAAATAATAGCTAAAGAATTCATAATGTTGTGTGAAAGATGCTTATTGAAAACATGAAAATTAAAATGTAATGATTTTCTCTCAGTCGTATTGTATAGTACTTTCAGATATCTTATGAGGGATCATGGGAAATCTCTGTCGATGAAAATTCCCTGAATTTATTGCAATATACTGCACAACTGCCCAAAACAACAACTTAAGGATTTAGTTAATGATGAAAACAATCATCTGTTCTTTATCTGGCTTACCTTAACCGCTTGCTATTATGAGTGACGCACCATTGTGTGAGTGCTGAAGGCATATATATACACACACACATATATATATATATATATATATATATATATATATATATATATATATATATATATATATATATATATATATATATATATATATATATATATATATATATATATATATATATATATATATATATATATATATATATATATATATATATATATATATATACATATATATATATATATATATATATATATATATATATATATATATATATATATATACATATATATATATATATATATATATATATATATATATATATATATATATATATGTGTATATATATATATATATACATATATATATATATATATATATATATATATATATATATATATATATATATATATATATATATATATATATATATATATATATATATATGTATTTATATATATATATATGTATATGTATATATATATATATATATATATATATATATATATATATATATATATATATATATATATATATATATATATATATATATATATATATATATATATATATATATATATATATATAATATATAATATATACATATATATAATATATATATATATATATATATATATATATATATATGTAATACATATACATATATATATATATATATATATATATATATATATATATATATATATATATATATATATATATATATATATATATATATATATATATATATATATATACACATATGAAACAAAATAATTTAGTTGAGGATCAGTCATTGATGATATAAGATATGCATCTTTGCAATAAGCTCGCCGTAGGGAGAAGAAGAAGGGAATCAATTACCCCCTAAGATTATTCAGACTTAAATGGGTACTCGACGTATAACTTCAAAACAAAAGCTCTGTTGTGATATTTCGTGAAGGCTTTTATTTTCAGAACCACGTCTAGAGTACTGAATTTCAATTAATAGGAAATTGATTCTTACTTTGCTTGAATTTACCTTCCAAAATAAAGGTTTGCATTTCCTACAATTAAAATTCGGCAATTTTTCAGCTATGCAGTTGATAATTAAAGAAATTACTCACTCCTTAATTTTTTGAATATAATAATTCCCGCAACATTGTCAGAATACCATGATAACGATTTCCAAAATTTTCATATCCCGCTCGGGCATCAACCAAAAACAAATGTTTATTTAAAAGTAACTTACATAGATAGAAACAAGCAAATAATGGTTGGTTATGATACAAAGGAAATGTCCCTTACGGTCTTACCACTATGTCCTTGCGTGGCTACATGCAAATGCTGGTGGGAAGTATGTCCGACGAAGAGCCTGCATAACTTAATTATTCAAAAACTGTTCGATTTTGTTGTGGAACGCAAGTAAGAGATCAAACGCAACGTATTCTTACATGCTGTACGTCGTCAACATACCGATCGTGATGAACGTTAACATTTTGATGAAGTTTTGAACGACGCAAAAGGCTTCTGCCACGTGATTAATTAATTATTCGACAAAAACAATAAAACACATCAATGGGAACTAACACTGATTTGACATCACCTTGCCCATTTTCCCTGTTTGTTGTTCAATGCAACATCTGCCAAAAATTTCTCTCACAAAAATGTTTTCCACAGGGAGAAAGCCTGGGAGTAGGTTAGACGAGGATTTTGTACCTTCCTGCAGTATATGTTAAATACAGTCGTCTTTAAATTGTAAAACCATTAAATGCCGGAAAGTGGCCTTGAACAAAGTGTCATTTAATACAAATATTCTCAAATGCAGACATATTTCTATACACTTCAGGCAAATAAAGTAAATGCATGCAAAGTTTTAAGTGTAGTAACGCTGGACCCATATCAGCAAGTGAGTTTACATAATAGTCCCCAAGGTTGATCTTCAAGTAATTTTTTTGCAGCACTTATTCCTGTATTGAGTTCTACATTATTTATTTCCGATGTTTCTCGTATGAAAGTTATTTACTTCTCTTGTACTTCAAGAAAACGATGTTCGAAGTATACTACAAATTGAAAGTAAGAGATAGAAAATCATTCAAAATTCTTAATATTCTTTTACTCAGATATTCATGTATACCATTTTTATTCAGTAAGTTGTGTAAGATGTAGAAATAGACTGCAAACTGACGACCTACGAAGGAGAAATTTGTATCTTCTTGGAATATCACAATACAAATATGGTTAAAGAAAGTTTTCAAAGTTTTAAATTATATATGTAAAGACTTCACGATTACTTTAACTTACCATTTCTACGCTTTGTAGGAGTATAGAGTTTAGTCTTGCGTTGTATGGGTATAGAGTTTAGTCTTGCATTGTAAGAGTATATAGTTTAATCTTCCCACTGAATGAATTGTCTAGAATTTTGGAGTAAAACCTTGATATGCCAAAATAATCAGTGCCAAGCTCGATATGTTGGTATTATCAAATGGATGTATTTATATACTGTGATAATTCTCGTATTAAGGAGAAACAATTTAACAAAGTAATGAAACTTTCTTCAGTATCTAAAAGCTTCCATTTGCAGCTTTGAGTCCCCTCTTTAGAATATGCGTTGTTCACTTTACTTTCCCTTAGATATAGTGATTTTTTTCTACTTCCAATTCTGCAAAACTTTCCTCACTTAAGTTAAATTTCATCTTCCATGGGAGCCATGCCGTATAAGACACTCTAGTAACCATGCAACCGCGGTAGATAGTGAAAAGTGAGTTGCTCTTGTAATTCGGCTGCAAGTGGGAAATGTTGAATTAAAATCAGGTTGGGATTTTTCACCCCGGTTGGGATATATGTTAGAATTACGCTGAGCCTATGACACCCTAGCAAGCTTTCAACCTTCAAAAGGCATCACAACAGTGGTCATGTGGTGGTCCAATGTAAATTTCATCATTTTTTCCAACATTGGTTGAACTTTAGTGTGCTATTAGAATATATGAAAATTGTACGCAATAAATACTCTCTAAATATTGCTGCATAATAGTTGCAGACATCGTATAAGGGATCATGGGAAATCTCTGTCGATAAAAACTCTTTAAATCATTGCAATATATGAACATACAGTTGCCAAGAATTGAACAACCAAACTTTGGGATTTAGTTACGATGAAAACAATCAACTGTGTTTTACTTGTGTGACTCGTTGTTGTGGAAGTTTTATTTTATGTTCCAAACTGTTGGAATAAACTCTGCACCTATAGGAGCAGACGACAACCTAACAATCTTTCAACCTTCAAAAGGACAAATGTAAATTTTAAAATTTTGGCAACACTGGCCGAAGGCGAGTGTGATATCAGTAGTTATGGTGCTATACATCTTTTGAATGAGTTAGTTTGGGAAATTGACACTGTGTCATTTGAATCTTTAGTTGCAGTGCTCACAAAGAGTCTTAGTGGATATAGTGGGAGAATAGAAGTCACATTGTCAAATTCAGAGATGAACGGTGCCCTTCAAAATATTCAGTGTTTCCTTTGAGAGAAACTTACAACTTTATTCAATACGAGGTTGACCCATAAATTCTACACACCCAACACCAAAGTTAACCCTTTTTTTGCCATCCCAGAATGTACAGCTATTCGTAAAACTTTGTATGAAATCACATTAAAGAATTAATTTGCTTATCCTTATTTCAAGATTTTCAATTAAACGTTTATGGTATTCTAAATGAATCCAAGAATTAAAATAGGTAGAGATGCTCGCTTTGAGGAGTAGAGCAAAAGATTTTGTGTTTACGTGAAAAACAAATCCACGACTGACGCACTAGTCAAAGTGGTACCACGAAAGCCTCAACAGGCGTAAAGACAAGTTATATGCAGACTTCACAAGAATTAGTGATAGCGACGGGGATTGCCAGCACTTCAGAAGAAGCGTATATTACTCTCATAGCGTCTACTCTTTAGCAGTCTAGAAGCATCCACACTGGAATCAACTTCAGATTCCAGGACCTGCGACAAGGAAAATAATGATAGTTGCTGTGGAATGCACGACAACTGCTGTGGATTCCATGACTGAGCGTCAAAAAAATAGTCAAAACAAAGCCACAATAATTTAGAAAATTATGTAGTATGTTGTAATTTTATATATAAAATATATTTAATGATGCAATATGAGACTTCCTTCAGATGACAATTGTAACTGAAAATAGGCTCTGCGTCGGCTCATTTTCGTTTACACAGTGTATATAATATCTGAATATAAGTAATCTCTTCGTACTAAGACAAGCTCCACAAAGCTCCCTTGAAGTTAATCCATACAGCTAACAAGTTCAACCGCTCAATTATAATTTCATACACTTCATATGTGTCCAAAAGCCACTTTCCATCAACGTTATGGGCGCGTCATCATAAAAGCAACAAAATAGAAAACGGTTGGGATAATAAAACATGCATACAAAATTAGAACATGCATAATAAACAAGGGTTACATACAAATACCACCATTTGCAAAATGTAAAGAAACCAAGAGTTTACGTAATATATTGTGCCAGAGAGTCAAATAAAACGAAAAATGATACCACATCGTACCAATTTAATCCTGCATTGGGGTGAGAAAATAACAACGCGTTCATCATTGAATTAATAAGGAAAAACATGAATTTCGATTCTATTTTTTATTAGTACTCTTCTATGTCTCAAGCCTCTTCTACTTAGGTGTATCAGAACACCCCAGACATGTAACTGAACGATGTCATGTTCTCTCTTTTATGTTCACTGGGATAGATTAAATTGAATATCAATCTCTTTTGCAAGACAACAGTGTTCATTTCTGCATTCCGGAACAATGAAAGAGAATGCCACATGCAGAGGCCGTAAAGTAGAGATGGATGTTTGTACATATGCTTAACCACATTACTTAATTTGTTTAGGAAGCAAAATAGTCTCACCAGATTCACTTTTAGGAGAGACTACAATTTTTTTCTTCTTCAAATTCAAATGTTGTATAAATGTATTTATGATTAGTTAACGGTTATTGCAAAATTATATGATATTAATTTTGAGAGTTTTAATGCCTACCATTTAAAGATTTATTGATTTTTTTAACTAATGTTAACGCCCATGTAAACAAAACAAGGAAGGAATAATTACGCAAATTAAAAAAAACAATTTAGAAGAAAAGAAATGAACAGTGACTTGAATCGTCAGCGGGAATGGAGGGTGGCCCGATCCTACCTTGGTAACGGTCTTGAGATGCCAAGCCAGTCATCCACTCATCTAACCAATGGATAAATACTCTAAGTGCAATTTCAGCGGGTAAATCCGAAATTGCATATTTCTCATCCCTTCTGCGCTTTTTATGCTTACCTATATTTTAAAATAAAATCAATGCTAGGATATATTTCAGTCACTCAAGCTACATGTACTTCCTTTATTAAATAATCACTACAGTTGCACTTTAAACCTTTTCTTGACTCTTTCTGAAGATAAAGTATTCCTATTAAGATTAATAGCTTACATAACAGTAATTGTCAGTGTAGATTTTCGATCAAATATATGTCTCCCGCAGTTAGTGTGAAGCCCATGATCGAGGGTCTAATATATGGCCCTAACGCATGCGTAGAAGTAAAGGCTTGAAGCACAATGTACTGAAGTCGTTTCGATTCAAGAAGCTGCAGTGTAGCTAGCATGTTGTGTATATATGCAGTGTGATAACTTTAATTGTATGAAAATAGGAATTTGCATGATGGGTAATGGCTGCCTCCGCGGTCTGACTAAGCCCTCGGTCAAGGTTTTTTGAAAATGTTCCTTGAACAAGGGAATCTCCGGACGTTTCTAATGCATAGACTCTTATAGATATAACAAAATTGTCAATACGGCATTGCATTGTTGCATATTCGAAAGTGATGTACACGGTTATGTTCTGCTCTAATTCTGGTTCTTGCTTTGCAATGAAAACAACAGTCGACTTGACCTTATTCAGCAGAAGAAAGAAGTATTTGGGGGACCTTTCAACATCAACACTTGAAAAAATATGATTGAATGGATAGAAAAGCATGATTGATGTCATGATACTATCTCGATTACGAAAGATTCTAAAGCATTCTCGCAAGGCACTCAAGAAAATGCTTATACTTGAATAATATGAGGTGCAACGTTCTGAATGTTGTAAACTTTTCATTTTAAGTTTTCTTAATAATACATATTTGATTTTCATTTTTTTTGTTTATTGTTTATTGTGTGTGAAGTGCATAAATGTCGTATAAATGGCAACAGTTCAACAATATCTGATGTCTGGTTGTGAACATCACATTGCTGGACGATAATTGGCAGTCTCGCAAAAACCTGTTTTATTATCAAGATTAAGTATAACATTTATATCTGTATTCACAACTTACAAGTATCGGCATTGTACTATTTCAATATACTCACACTATTTGCAACAATACGATTTCAAAATAGGAATGGGCACGAATGAAAAAAAAGTTGATGAGACTAAAACTTACTCGCTTATTAATATTAGTAAGTCGATAGAAACCTCATATAAATCTTATTGATACACTTCTCAAATGGGCAAAGATGTTATTACAAAGGGATGTATAAGAAAATTACGTTTCAATGTTCGCGCTTTGGAAAACTTTGGACATTTGCCATGAAGTGAAACTTTCAAATCCAAGTATATGTTCCATTAGCAACTAATTTAAAACACGCCACTGTGAAATAGGTTACACGATGATTTTAGCAGCATTCATTTAATGTATGTTACAGCTTCATGATTTTCAATCATTTCAAGCGCGATGAAAATAACTTCATTTATGTAAATCCTTGGGAAATTCATCAACCTACCACTCTGCATGCAAACCCTTTAAATAAGATAAGATTCATTAACAGAAAGGAAGTTCCCTAATCATTTATACGTTTATCATGAATAGATAGGACAGATGATTTTGGGTTTTAATGATACATTCAGTTTTCGAAATGCATAAAGATTTATTATATCTGTACTTATCTTATGGAACGTATACGGTTCAAACTATACTACTATACACGACTCATGACTGCCAGTAACATTCGCATTAATTAAAAAAATTATATTAAATACCGCAGAAATTAGGAATGGATAAAAACATATATCAAATTGTCTTCTGCTTTGTGGTGTTTGGAGTCGACTGAATTTGAATGGGCAAGTAATTTTAAATTAGGAATCACATAATGTTATTCTTAATGCCATTGAAATAGATTTATCAGTTTAATCTTAGTGATATACATACTTTCCTTTCCACTTCTGATGATAGAAAATGTTCAACACATGTTATTAGAATAATAATAAATGCGTAAGTTGTCACTATAAAATTGGGGGGAGATGGTCTACAGGTCTAGTATTAACTAGATATATATTAGCAAACTTACTTTTTAAAACATCTTCCTAGAAATCAATCTTGGGTGTTTCTTGAATGAGACATTTCCTTTATATTTTATTCTTTATAAACCTCTTTTTATTCCAGAATAATATTTTATATCACAATATTATTAACTTATCGCACCACATAGTATATGTGGCGATAAGGTATTGTTTTTGCATTTTGTGTGTGTGTGTGGGGTGGGTGTGTGGGTAAGTGGATGGGTGTGTGGGTGGGTGGATGGGTTTGTGGATGGGTGGGTGGTACAAGCTATCACCTTGAAACTTTGTGGAATGGTGTGGGATGATGTGAACTTGTGCCCCACACAAGATGAATCATGTACCTTACAGGTCGAAGGTCAGAGGTCAATTAATCGATTAAAATGGTAGATGTTGTGTCGCGCTTCCTGGGATAACCGTAAATGATATTAGGTTGGTACGTGGTGGGTTGTCGGAAGGTGACGTAGGTTTATGTTCCGCAGAAAATAGTACACGCCACTTGAAGGTCAGAGGTCAAATAACTTATCTAAAATGGTAAAATTTATGTGCTAAAGACCGTAAGTGCTATTTGGTTATTACTTGGTGGGTTAATTTAAGATGGTCTAAAGTTGTATCTCGCAAAAGTTGTATCGCTGAAAAGTTAAAGGTCAGAGGTCATATGATAATGGTAAATTATATGTTGCATTTCTTTGGTAAAACGTAATTGCAATTGTATTGTTCATTGGTGACCGAGCTGGTGGAGGTTGTTTCTTAAAATGGTTGTTGGTAATTGATGAAGAGGTACGTCCCACATATAAAAGGATATGTCACTTAAAAGGTCAAAGGTCATTGATCAAATATTTGATTACACTAGTGAATAATCTGTCACCCTTCTTGGGAGAAAACCGTAAGTGATATTGAGTTGGAACTTGGTGGGTTGGTGAAAGGTGATGTTGGGTTGTGTCCTGTACAAGATAAGACATGTCATTTAAAAGTGAAGGGTCAGAGGTCATTTTTCAAATTTAAACTGGTATATTTTGGTCTGTCGTGTGTTATATGAAAACCGTAAGTGCAATTGAGTTGTTAGTTGGTGGGTCGATGAAGGACAATGCAAAGTTACGTCTTGCAAAAGGTGTGACATGTCGCTTGAAGGTCAAAAGTCAAAGTTCAAATAATGATGGTAAGCTTTGTGTTGTATTTCTTTAGAAAAACGTAATTGTTTTTGTATTGATCCTTGGTGGGTTGGAGGAGGTTGCTACTTAGTGTGTTGGTTGCAAGGATCATGCAGGTTTATGCCGCACACATAATGGGATATACCTCTTGAAGATTAAAGGTCAAATAATTGATTAAACATAGTAACTTTTGTGATACGCGTCCTGGAAAAACCGTAAGTTCATTGATACTTAATGTAAGTTGACGTAGGATTGTGTCCCGCACAAAATGGGACATGTCACGTAAAGGTCGTAGGTAGAGATCAAATAATTGGTGGGTTGATGAAGGATGATATGCTGTTGTGTTTCACAAAAGATGTGGCATATGCGGCAGAGGCGATAAGCTCAGCAACTCCGTGGATTGCCTTCTTGTTAATTTACATAAACAATGGTGTCTTTATGCACACACGGACCTTTATAATAAACAGTGTTCCAATAATTACATATTGATAAGTGTATTTTGTATTAAACTATCCACTAGTTTCTGCAAACTGTAACTTTTGCTTATTACCAGTGAAACAGGTAGAACAAAAACTCGAAAGAAACGCTTCACAATCTAAAAAAGTAGAGAGCATTGAATTAATATTATTGGAAAGTTTATTGTGCTGGTTTTCATGAAGATTACACAGATAAATGTTTGAACAAAATATTCCCTCTAGAGGTTACGACGAAAAAGTGCACACCCACTCGATCAGATAAGTTTGGATCGTGTCTGATATCATTCTGCCGTTTGTTATCTTTTGCATTCATCAAAGAAAATATTTGGTGTATTATAGGTTTTTCTAAATCCCGATATACTCTACGTTCATGTCGCTTGTACAAATACACTGAAGCATGAACGGCTATCGTACACAAGCGTATCGGCAGATACTTTGTATTACACGCATAAGGTTAATTCACTGTTCCGTCAGAAAATCACTTTTTGATAAATGCATCCAAAATTGCATTTAATCTCCTTCTTTGACTAGTCATAAACACGTCGTACTTTGACACTAAATGCCCCCGAGGTCCTCATTAGGATGAAATAAAGTTGGTACGAGTGCTAAGTCATTTGCGACACCTTCACAATGTCTGCATGTTACTTTCGATATCTTAAAATATATGGAAATAATAATCATCATTTTAACAGTGATATGTATCCTCGATATTGTATCTTTGCGTTTTGAATACAAATGATATCTAGTTATTGATGTGATGCTGAAAAGGGGATAAAGTCCTAAAACTTTCCTCTAATCAGCTAATAGTCCTTTTTTCATATCGCTGATGGCTTCTTGTAACAAAGAAATATTTTCGGAATATCACACCATTCCAGCAGTTTTTCCAATTTGCTTTCTTACATTTCAAAAAATAAGTTTCAAATCCGCAAATAACTTATCTCATCTCTGCTTATCTTAAATTGATTTAAATGGTTTTAATTATTAATTTAACAAGTGTTAAAGACAACTATTATATTTGTCTTTTATTTAATCAATATACCAGGTATTCCGCTTCCATTAGTATTTCAAGTGTGTTTAAAAACAACCTCTTGCTGAATTAGAAAAAGAAATTGGATAATTAGAAAGAGATTAGTAAAGGATAGTTCAATGACCACGTAGGTTTATTTTACATGATGGTGGAGAAACTACTCCAGTGTCTTATTCCTTTAAGATGATATTCAATCTTAAGTCTCCTTTGTGATGAAACAACGGGTAAGAAAGTCTTCTGTGAATTTTATTGTGTTTTGTCAAACTATTTGTGGCTTGAGAACTTTTAAATATGTCAAAAGAATATAAAAACTGAATCTAGTAGGCTAAATTCATCCGAGCCAATGGGCTGATGGATGATTATCCCCGGATTCCATGGAACTAGCGGATGAGATGCATAACTTTCCCTGAACGGGACGCCAGTCCGTCGCAGATTAACTCCCCTGCAGTGCTGGTTCTCATTTTACAGCTGAGTGGACTGAAGCAAATAGAGTAAAGTTTCTTGCTCAAGGACACAATGCAGCGCTCACGATGAGAAACGAACCCGGATTACCCAAAACAAGCACGACTCCTTAACCACTGAGCTCCTGCACCTCTGATCTAGTAACATAACTATAATTTACCTTAGCAACGGAATAAATTAAGCATTCATCCAATAAGAGAAGTAAAGGTTTTCTTTCTGTCTTTACAATACTTTAACAACTGAAAATCGCCTCAAAGGAATCAAATATTGAAGCACTTTATTTACAATTTTGTTTTTTTTAGAACCTTCTGTGACATAAGATGAACTTACTTTACCACTTTACTTTAAACATTCATTTTCAATATATAAGCATAAAGGGCCTTTAATTTGTTTCCTTCTATAATTGGTAGAAAGATACTTGAATTTTGTTTATGCGGAAAGAGGGTTAAATTAAAAGCGAAAATAGGCGATGACACTCTTCATATAAGTTGATTTTTAATTTAAAACAATATAGTTTTTTATTTTTAACATAATGATAGGAAGGTATGCGTCGAGCAAATAGACGCCGTTTCGACTTCTCATTTTTACATCCCCAGGATTTTACCTATGGCTTCTTAAAATGCTAATTTGCATATGGAATATGATGGTTATTTCAAAAAATAACGTATGTTGTTCATGGAGTATGGCACAGAAACAAAAGATGTAATGATATACATTTTTCCTTATGATTACGAAGTTTTGGGATTTCAGCGTAATAGGCTTTTTCTTTACGGCATGATTAAGGAAAGAAACAACAATAAAATAATGCCTACAGATGAAGTTGGTGACATCTAAGAAGCGATAGTTTTCTTCTAAAAAATAATTAATACATCATTTTTCTAGAGATCTCCTCATTTAAAAGATACATTTTTGTATATATAATATTTTGAATGTAAACTTCATGTGCATTACCGTCGCATGAAGAAAAGTAGCTTGAGTTGGCTCTCTTGGTGCCTCTCTGTTATCTCTTGTTATGATTGATTTGCCATATATTCACACAGGTCTTTAAATGTCCTTAAACGTCCTTTAAATCTTATTTCCGTCCTCTTGAGGAAATCGTTACGTGAGTATTTCTAGCATTTGTTGATTTTGAGTTACATTTACATATAAGAATGTATCTTTTGGTTGCAATATGCAAACAGATTGCTACTTTCATTTCGCAGTGGGTCAGTCAGTTCAGTATTATTCTCATATACAATCTTCTTGACTTGGTCTTTTCTTTCAAGTGTCCTCATGACTACATAAATTAACAAACAAACACAGTACATCTGTTTTTACTAGTTAACCACATGTAGTTCTCAAATGGCAGGTTGATACTTACAAATTGCCTCTTCTTCAAAGGCAATCTGGAATATTCAAGTGCTGTCATTTGGCGGAGGAGATTTGATTTTCTAATTTCAACTCACCCTTCAAAATGGTCAAATTGTTATACGAACAGTCAAACGAATATCAGATACGACACTTACGCTTTATTGATTAATAACCTGTTTTGTATATTTTTACCCAAATAAAATGCATTTTGTTTACTCCAGTCAATAAATTACAAATTACACCTGAAAATGATACGACACTCCAATTTTACGAATACTAATCGGTACAATTATAAAGCAGATAATTAAGTTTATAATTGTAAGAGGAAAGATGCCGTGATGAAAATGCGTGAATCAACTTATATTCTTACAAATATAGTATCTTCCTTACATAAATTCTTATCTACGATCTTATATAAAGGACACTCATCGATTTTATAGTTCAATTTCCGGAAACATCATGCATCTTTACTTTTTAGCAAATTATGGGAGAAGTGGCACGAAATGTTTGCAGAGATGGACTTGATTACGTAGAACACGCGCTTACCTAAGGCGAACAAATTTTTCTCCCGATGGAAAACATATTAATGAACCAACGTATTATGTCTTATGTTTATATTGGTGAAAACGTGGAAAATCAATTAATAAATTAGACATCACTTTCAATTTTTTATTTCATATTTGTCATTTTAGTTCCAACTTCCAGGATATGCATGGCTGGATGTATTACCCCTTCAGCATTATGTCCTGAAAGATTATGAAATATGCAAATGGAGACTTGAGATTGACCTAAAAAATAGAATGGGTTTCAGAAAGACTGATTGCCTGTTGACATATATAAATATTCATTAATAAAAGAAATAACTGGTATCAGATAATTTATCGAATGAAAGTATCTTGGACCCCATTTTCTCCCATACGTTATTAAATGAAATTATGTATTAATATTAATTATTTATTTGCAGAAAATGTTTTATCGATTTAAAAATAACTTTTGATAATGTGCGTATAAGATGTTATTATAACTCAATTTTTCGTACAATTCAGTTTATTGTAAATTTTGGAAGCTTTAAACTTGAAAATTTTCATAGAAGGGTAGGAAAATATATTTTAATTGAATTTCATATGGAATATTTCATTAGCTGATCTATAATCTAAAACATTACATAGAGAAAATAGAGAAATTAGAAAAATGCAATATTTACGTCTGATTGTTAATTCACTTTCTGCAACCCAGTCTGTTTGTTCATAATTTGAAGATAATAGTTGTCAAGTGTATATTTTACCTGAAACGGAGACAAAGTCAAAGTACATTGAGAAAGAAGTAGGGTCTTCGTTTATGTGTTTTTAATTTTCTGTCTTAGCATTTTCGGTGGGTATTTTCAGGTCATTCATTCTCACGTCCATTTACTTTTATATTTGGTGATCTTCTTCCTTAAATCCTTTCATTTATTTTCAAATTAGAGTACGAAATGATGTTTTGTTTTTAATTCCTGTTCCGTCACTATCTATATAACATTAAGCTTCAGTACACTCTTTACTTTTATTTCGAAATCGTAGATATCAGAGCAATCACATGATTGCTATATTTCATTGTAGTCTTTTTATCGATAACGTATGAAGCTTTCTGTAATTTATTAAATACTTGAGTGTACGCTGAGTGGAGGCTGTAAAAACACCAAGTTATCAATGAATCACGAAACTTTATTAAGAGGATGTAGAACTGATCTATAATTATACCAAGGAAAAATGAAGAGGTGATTGCATCGAATGATTACCCACGACAGCCTGTATCATTAACATGTTTGCATTCTTTCTTGAAGAATAACTGTGAAACAAATGCGTTTGTCTGTAAACCCTATGAATACGTAAATTTTGTTTATAAAAAATAGAATATTAGCCTTGATGTTGAAATATTATTCGATTAATAAAATAAATATATGCAGTTTAGCTATGACTTTCAACAGTATAAATCAACTTGATATTTTTTGATATATGCGATTTAAAAGTTTTTTGCTCAAGAGCACAATGCAGCCCTAACGACGGGAATCGAACCCAGTACCTTTGAATATGATCATGACTCCTTAACCACTGACCACTGCAACTCATCATCATGAAGAGGTGAGAGAACTCTCCAAATCAACGGCTGTATAAAGCGCCACTGCTTTCGAAGTGAATCCTCAACAACTTTCTCGGCAAAAATGGGCTACAACACACGCATATATACAATTTAAAATGGGGCTCTTATTCAGCAATGGTCGATCTACGGAGAAGTCCATGGTCAAACTGACATCGTTTGACAGAAAATAAATGGATATTTAAATACAAGAAATATATTGACAAAAAGTATTGCGGTTGAAAAATTCATATAAATACATATTAGAAGATATTGATATCCAAAATTTTTTAAGGTTTTTGTTCATTCCAACGTGACTTTTGAAATTTGCTTTTAATCTAAGCCTTGTAAACAAGGGGATCGGTGATACTACCAAAACATCCCTAGATATCACAACTGTTGTTCAACGCTTTGTTTTCTCTTATAAAAAGAGTTCGCCCAGCGACGGAGCGTAGAATGACTTGTACCCTTTTTAAAAAAAATATTTTAATATTATAACATACCATTTACAATAACACCAGTGGTAAGTGTCTATAAATTATTCCATTTTTGTTTGGGAAAGTGAATGTTATTCTAAATAAAAGTCAGGGAGACACATGCCAGAGCTGACTTTACCTTCCATTCCTTTCCGCCTTAAATACTCAAATTCAACAGGCAGATTATTTTTACTAAAGCTTAAGAGCTGGTATCCACAACATATTATTTACAACCGACTGATCCCTTTGGTTCATGCTTGAGGAAATACGTTTGTGCTTGTAAAGGTGCAATATTGATCCTGAATATTCGGTAGACGTATATTGAAATAGCAGTCTCATTGGAAGATGAAGGTTGACAACATAGAAACAGTGGTTTTATTATAGTTGAATATCCCTACCTTCCTTCGCGGGTGCAAATTAGAGAAGATATATAATTTCTTCAGATTTCAAGCAGTTCATAGAGTATCTTTCATGTTTCAAATTGAAAATTAAACAATCTCAGTAAAAAGTTGAGAAGCCTTTCTGTAGATTTTGCTGCGAAAATCCATCGACGTGGGCGATTCGAAAACTAGAAATGAACATGATTTAGACCATTAGCTAGAATTTCCTAAAGACATTTAAGTATTAAAGTAAGTACATATTCAGACAACTTTAATGACCATCAGCGGTCAAACGATATTAATTTTATTTTATCATTCGGTATGGCTTTGATCTCTGAGTGTCCTTAAACAACTGCTAAGTTAAAAGCATTTTTATTTTGAAAATCTAACATGATCAATTAACTTCACTCACACTTGATTAGCATTTGAACACAATTCCTGTCTACTGACAATTTCTGGAAGTATAATACAATCCATTATTGGTTGGTTCAATAGTTTACTCATGAACGTATTTGCTTTGTAGTGCAACGATATGTTATTAACCTTTATTTACCTTGTTGTGTGTGGGCTTGAATAAGTCTAATTTTAAACACCTACTTTGATTGTTTCCGTCATCATTTAAATTTTCACTACGCGTGAAAAGAATAATTGCAAAAATGTATTACTCTTTTCTTTCTTTCTTAGACTGAAACATATTAAGATTCACTTAGGTCCAATTGAGCATCCAGTGAACCGGGGATCAGAATGTTAAGTTTAAAGCAATATATCGAAAAAAATGTTTCTGATTTTACAGTACAAAAGTGTTTGGCACGAGACTGCTTCATTGCGTGTATCAATTGCTACAAATATTGTGGCATCCATGCAATAAAACACAAAAGGACCCAATAACAAAAAGAAGAAGAAAAAGGTAAAAGGTCTGATATGCTGTATTGTCACTACGGCGATCATAAGATAGTAAATAAGAATCTTCCGTTAGCCCAGGAAATTTATTCAGTATCACAAGAAGTGTAAACTAAACATGAAAGAGGATAAACGACGGTGAAGAAATATCGAAAAATGCATTCAAACGTCTTATTCTTCTAGAAAAGTATTTAAATATAAATTATTATTATAGGCTGATATGAACTTGTGATATATAGAAATGTACGCTTTTTAGCCATTTGATAAGTTACATTATTTGTTTTAAGCTCGATGCATGCTAAACCAAGCAAGATAAAAAACAACTTTCTTCGCAGTTTAATTTGACCTTTAATCGTCCACCACAAATAGGCATGCATGACTACAATGACAATCCCTCGTGCATGTCGTGTTTTGAGACGAGTGTCAAAATTACAAGCAACGGTATGCACATATATCATGTATCAGTATCGTCAAAGCTACCAATACTCTTCTCTAGTTGTGTCCATCTGAAAGTACGTTCAATAACTGTATTCTTTATTGATTTAATCACTGTTTTAAAGAGAGTACTTATACTTATATACGTTTTCAATTTTATCGGTTAAAAAAGGCACTTTTCTGCCGACACAAGTTCGTTTAAGTTTTACAATTGCATTTCTCATATGGTATGCAATTCTATATAAAAGACACTCCTTTCTGATCCAACAGAATCTTGAGTATGTGATTATGCTGTGAGGCATTTTTTATGTGTCAGTATTCAACCTAACCGCTAAAGAAAAGACACAGCGGCGGGCGTATTAGTCTTGGAACATCACATTTGTACAACAAATTGATACATTTAATTAATGTATATTACGTATGTCAAAATATAGTTGAATAGTTCTGTAATATGTTGTTTAAATGGACTGCTTTGTCAGTTTGTGAGCTAGACCTAAAAAATATGAAGATGCGTGGCTGTTCAAGTGTAATCATAACTTGCTCACACCCCAATTATTATCTTATGAGGCATTATTTGGGCAAAAATAATTTCTATATACACTATTTAACGAAACGGTGTTATGCGTTTTATCTTTCATATAAAGTACGACCTAAATCTATCAGTCCCACATGTTTTGCAACTTTATATGACCTGTTTATATTATATCAGTTGACTAACAACCTACGCCACCTACACATTTGTCGTATTTCCTCACAAAATATATTCCTTTAGCATAGTAGCATAGTGAATCTATTGATCTAGAAGCAAATAGATTCATTAGGGATATCACATGAATAAACGTAATAAAATAATCTTTTGGTAAAGAATAAAACAAGGAATAAAATTACTCAAAAGTTGTTTTCTTTATATTTAAATTGTAATTTTGTTTTTCGCTCATTTTACATTTTAAAACCAAAACCATACATATGAAATGTTTCGAAGGTTATTAATAAGAATTATTAAGAAATGCTGAAGAATACACATAACGTAACTTGGCACAGCATGCTCACGATTACATATTGCAAACCCTGTCAACAAAATTCAAAAGTGAGTGTCACTGCAGATTGGCAAGGAGAAATTAACGTAAAATATTACTAAGAACTCTTAATTGGAACGTTTTTTGTGAAAAGTGTTTTGTAGATCGGCACGCGTGGCCTGGAAAATTATGTGAAGAGCTGTACATTGTTCTTTTGTATCATATTCATACTACAACTAGGATATTCCTCTATATTATAAGATTTGGAATATTTCCTATGGTTAAACATTACTTTGTCATATCCGAGAATTAAAATATTGGGTAAAAAAGTTGATAGATTACTTGAAAAATATTTATTTTGTTACTGAGTTAAAATACTTCTTTCTGTGTACGAAATATATCAACTTGAAAGAGTATCTACTATCTTAATATTATTCTATATATTTTATGATTCAAATTCAGTCGATGATGACTTTCATAAAATTTTCCCAATAAAATTTAGATTGAGCGTTGTACAAATAAGTACTCAGATGCAGCTGCACTCTTTCAAACTGTTGTTTAAACAATACAATAAAGAACAATAAAGAACAATACAAAATAAACATGGGTTTCTATAATATGGTTTTCCATATGAAAATGCAAGAGATAACTGACAAAGTTAAATATTTTCTTGAACTTTACGCGTGAAGATATAAAAGAAAGGTAAGTTTTGCTAATTGTATCATTTCTCTAGATTCTTTGAAACAGCCGTCGAACAGCTGCTTTTTGGTAGTAGTAGTTCTAACAATATCTCTCAGTTCAATCAAAATTATATTTTAATCCTATAACACAATAAAACGTTTTGAAAGAATATCTCTAAAACTATCCCACCATTGTATATCAAAGGAAGTTGATATAATGATATGCATAATAAATTGTATTGTGCAATCAAACAACTTCGAGAGCTATAGCTTGAGTTTCACTTTCAGGCAGAAAAGAATCTTGAATCAACTGATAATTCAATTCTTCTTCCCACACCCTAGAAGTTTTCTATGACTTGTACTTGTAAGGAAACATGATTTATGTTTGTCAGTTTGACAATTCCACAAATTTTAGTTTAAACGACAGCCTTGCGTTTCATTTGATAGGTTTTGAACAACACAATCCTCCTCGAAAAGTAAGTTACAGCTAAAGATTTAAAGTTGAACAGAAATGATTCCATCAATCATATTTTGTTTTGACATTTGTTTATGAAAATATATATAATATAACTCACTTAAAAGTAATTTACAGGGAACACGCGTCTTTCTTATGTCAAATTCATTTTTGATAATGGATAATCCCCTGAAACTAATAGTAACATTTGGTGAATAGCGGTATGCTTGGAAGCGTTTTGATATAATTCTCATCTCCGTCCATGCATTTCAAACAATATTAATCAAAATGTCATTGACTTTCGATTCAGCAAATGTTTTCACTTTTCTTTTAACAGTTTAAAGGTTGACCAAAAATTTACAACATCACAACATTGTGTCTTTAATGGAAGATTATGTTAGGAAGCAGTTTCTTGAATTTTAAACTGCATAAAGTATTAAAGGTAATTACTTTGACATAACTTGATTGCCACATGTGGCGTAAAGTAACATTAGTGACACTACGGTTTAAGAGCCTCGGATAGGCCTTGACGATATCACAGATTTCAAGTGTTTCTTAAAAGCAATTAGTGAGGGATGTAATCCGGAAACTATTCCCATCTCAGGTTCTACAGACTCACATGGGAATGTTTGGCTCATACGTTTGCGACAATCTCCTTAACTGTGCAAAACGCTCTGAAAAATCATACATCTTTTGCACCTCAAACGTTATAACTAAAGAATCTCTTAATATTGTGTTCCATTTCAAACGGTACAGAGAACTTGAATTCATTATCTATTGTATGAGACCATTTTTGTTTGATAATTAAAAAAATGTACCGTACTTTGTAAACTATAAAATGAGTTTTTTGTTTTTTTTGACAAAGCGCAAGCAAATTCACAAGATCCCCGCCGCTTTGACTTTTGTAACTTATGAATGAAAGTATTTGGGTGTCCATTTTTACACACGGCCCTACAATTATCATATACCTTTTACCATATATATATATATATATATATATATATATATATATATATATATATATATATATATATATATATATATATATATATATATATATATATATATATATATATATATATATATATATATATATATATATATATATATATATATATATATATATATATATATATATATATATATATATATATATATATATATATATATATATATATATATATATATATATATATATATATATATATATAAATGTATATATATATATATATATATATATATATATATATATATATATATATATATATATATATATATATATATATATATATATATATATATATATATATATATATATATATATATATATATATATATATATATATATATATATATATATATATATATATATATATATATAAATATATATATTGTATATATATATATATATATATATATATATATATATATATATATATATATATATATATATATATATATATATATATATATATATATATATATATATATATATATATATATATATATATATATATATATATATATATATATATATATATATATACATATATATATATATATATATATATATATATATATATATATATATATATATATATATATATATATATATATATATATATATATATATATATATATATATATATATATATATATATATATATATATATATATATATATATATATATATATATATATATATATATATATAATCCAACGTGATTGGTGCAAATAAAGGGGCCGTACGTTGCAACAAATAGAAATCGATGAGAGAAAACATTTTACGTCCGCTTATGTATCCCTTTATTTCAATTCTGACGTAATTCTAGTACTCCCAAACTGCGTGGACTGTACTATTGTGTGCAGAGGATATCCTGCTGTATGTGTATTGCATACATGCTGTGGAGGACGAATACATTTTTCCAATGTCGAATTTTGGCTTTCTTTTATATTTTGTTACACTGATATATATTTCTTATTATATAACGGTATTCATTAGAAATTAAAACACTATTTGGTTGTAATATTATGGACAAGAATCATGAACGAAGAAGTGTAAGAGCGAGACATGACAACAACGTTAGATTGCATGACCATGATATCAAAGAGTTACGAACTATGCTTATTCATTTAAATTTTTGTATGAATTTTTGTTTATTATGTTCTTGAATCAACTTTTCAGCTCAAGTACAGTTTGTCATACATTTGTTTAAGAAAAACGAGTTAAAAATTTTCTCATCAGTATGCCTTGTCTAAGAAACTTTTGAACTGAAGTTGTGTGTGCATTAAATTTCATTTGATTTGTTTTGCTTCAAAGATATTCAACGGAACTAGCTAGTTGTTAAATAGAATGTTGTCTAAAGTTCCATTCCATTTGACCTATATCCCGAAATGAGTTTAAAAACTTTCTCATCAGTATGCTTTGTCTAAGAAACTTTTGAACTGAAGTTATGTGTGCATTGAATTTTATTTAATTTGTTTTGCTTCAAATATATTTCATTGGAACTGGCTACTTGTTGAATAAAACGTCTAAAGTTCCATCCACTTGACCTACATCCCACATGCAGCATAATTTTTTTCTCTCCATAATTTCATATTTTTTGGCTCCCAAAGGAAATCTTAAACTCAACGAAACTCAACGAACTTGGCCTCCACTGCGTGCAACTAAAAGCATTTAACTCTTGTTTCAACGACTTCGTTCTTAAAACAAACCCGCATAATTAATACTGGTACAATCCAAGCACCTTACGTCTGTATTTATAGCTTTCTGCAACACATCACAGCTAGTTCCGCGATTTGTTTCTTTATGCGCGTTTTGAGGTTAAACATTCTCATATGCCCTTGCAAAGAATGCATAAGGTGGGACTGTGGTGGGGCTGTGGGTGGGACTGTCTTGGGACTGTGGGCTGTGGGTGGGATGCTGTGGGTGGGGCTGTGGGTGGACTTGGGGATAGGGCTGGGGTGGGGCTGGGTGGGAGTGAGGCTGGGTGGGGTGGGACTGTGGGTGGGGCTGGGGCTGGGGAGGGGTTGGGTAGGGATGGGGATGGGGTAAGGCTTTGTTACTAAGAACGTTTAATTGAAGTTTTATTGAAGACTTTTTGTAGGTCAACACGTGCTCAGCTGTACATTCTATATTCTTTTGTTTAACATTTACAACCGAAACATTCCTCTACGTCATCAAATTCAAAATATTGCTATGATTTAAAGTTATTATATCATATCCGAGAGTTTAAGATTTTGAGTAGAAAAAATTATAGAATACTTGAAAAATATTTGTTTTGCTAAAATCATTACTACTGTATGCGAAACATACTACATTAAAAAAATGATTCAAATTCAATCGACGATGATTTTTGTAGCATGATTCCATAGAACTTATGTATCTTATCGCATTCTCTATTCTCTTGTCTCCTCCCTCCCCAGTGTATCATTGTGCTGGTTGTGTACTGACAAGAATTACAATGATTATATTTCTTTTTACAATATAACCGAACATCAATCAATGTATACCAAGCGTACATGCACCTTGTATAGCTATTGTTCTGTGAGATCACGCGTGTTCTGCTCTTTTCTTTCCGCGAGAATGAACAAAGCTTGCGATGAAATAAAAAAGAAGAAAAAGCCTTTAACATCAAGTATTTTGTTCAAAGAAATTATTCAGTGATATCATAAAGAAAGGCTCATCTCTTTATCTTTACAAAACAAAGGTAATTTTAAAATTAGAAATATAATATGTGGTTTCATTTTTACCAGGGGCGTTTACTCACATGAATACGATTTTGCACACACTGAAAAATTATCTATGAAATTTATGTGTACACAGTATATATCCTGGGTGTGGGTTGTCCGTGGCACATAAATTGTAGAACAAGACATTTGTTACATATGTATCATAGTAAGAGTCATACCACTAATAAAGACGTTATCAACCCCTTTCTGGATTTCAACCCAGCGCACGTGCATACCATTCAATTCTTGTATATGTCATAACAATCCTAGGACTTTGAATACGCCTATATATATATATATATATATATATATATATATATATATATATATATATATATATATATATATATATATATATATATATATATATATATATATATATATATATATATATATATATATATATATATATATATATATATATATATATATATATATATATATATATATATATATATATATATATATATATATATATATATATATAAATATATATATATATATATATACATATACATATATATATATATATATATATATATATATATATATATATATATATATATATATATATATATATATATATATATATATATATATATATATATATATATATATATATATATATATATATATATATATATATATATATATATATATATATATATATATATATATATATATATATATATATATATATATATATATATATATATATATATATATACCCCTGTTTCATACCTTTTCTATATATAGAAATGTGATCAAATAATGTTATTTTTGTAGCCGTCCATTGAAACACCTACCCATAGGCTGTTTTACTATGGCGATAACTACACTCTCCATAGTAACCAGTCCGGTAGGAACCTTAATTTGAAGGATCACTGTACAGCTGTACATTTCCTTTTTTGGAAATTCTGCAAGAAATGATTATCTAAGAGCTCACACCAATTTTTATTCTTTAATTTAGGGTTAATCAATATGCTAATTTGTACAGAGTATTTGAAAGCTAAGATCTACTTAAGATCCAAAATGATTAGTTTGATAAGCGTTAAAGCGTAGAAATATCTGTACCAATAATGAAATTTTACTTACTAACCATTTAATCCCCATTTTCTCGAAATCTCAATTTTTCTATGGTCATAGAAATTCGTTTACTCAGTAAAAGTATATGAGACGCGCGGTGCATTATGGGAGCATGCCGGTGTAAAAGTAATTTTTGTCCCCACCCCCCATCCCTCCCACCCCCAGTAGATTTGGCTCCCGGTCCTTCTTTCCTAAGAAATTTGTAGACGACAACTTGTCCCCCTTTTGCAAGAAAAAGCCCTTCTTCTCCCTTCACAGAAAATCTCACTGCCGATTTGGGTAAAGCACGCTTTTTTTTCTTTAGTGTATTCCGATGGGTACTGCCCAGATCAAAGAAAATATTATATTTCTTTTTCACCGAAAAGCTTGCTAGAAGCCATTTTCTGTTCGTGGCCAAATCCTACGAGTACAACAGCACTGTATTCCGTACATGAATATTACTAACTTCGTTTATAACTTATCACTTCAGTAGAAATAATTTGAAGGAATCGTACAGACACATGAGTAAATTACCAAGTAAAATCAGTCCGTAGGGGACCAAATTCACCAGACATTCCTTAGGAAGTAAGGGCCCGGGGCCCCAATTCACGGAGGGAGGGGGCAAAATTTACTATCACACCGGCTGCATTGCATTAAATTTTACTTTTTAAGATCTGGCTGATTCTAAAAATTTCGGTTAATTACAAAGTGATCGATGCAATTGTACACAAATTCCCCACCACTCTCATTACTTGAAAAAAAAATTCCAAATAAAAATTCCTGAATTATTCGATGTTTTTTATAATCCGAATACTGATTTACAATGCTGAATAAATATCGGCATTCACGTGGTCAGTCCGGTTAGTACCTTTGATCGGAAGAACAGTTTTGTTCTCCCGAAAGGGGAATCCTTTACAGAAGTATCCCACAATGCATCTATCCAATTTCAAAGTTTGTATAGGAATAACATAAGAATCAGACACATTTTAAATGCGGGGAACTCAACTACTGCGAAGGGTTCAAATTTTTCTTCACGATTTGAAATAATGGTGTACGAATTATATTTTCACCGTGCGCTTTCAAAATTCACCGTGCGGTTTTCGAGAAATTTGAAGAAAATTGGCGACTTCGTATTATGTGTAACCGTTACACATAATACGAATACAAATGTATGAAATTATGAGAAACAACTTGGGTTTTTGTGGAAATTATTTAGCTATAACTGCGTGATAGTAACGAAGTTCTTTTACCTTCGCGAAATTGAACATTAACAAAGCAAACTTTGTTACAAACCTTCAATGAAACGACTGATAAGCGTTTATGACTGAAACTTCACAATAAAAATGGCGGCTTCCATATATCATTGTAGGCTCAGTGCGCATGCTTGAGTCTTCCGATCAGGGGACTTATCGAGTTTACCGATCGGGAGACTTATTGAGTCCCCCGATCGGGGGACCTATTGAGTCCCTCGATCGGCGGTACGAAGCGAACTGGTGGCCTAATGCTGGACATTATGTTAAGGGTAAATACAAGAGGATGTCAGCAAGAAAGACACGAAGTCAGCCGACCGTGACATATTTAATTGGGAAGCAGTTGCTTTTGACTGTGCAACGCGTAGACGCACAGTCCAGACAGGCATAAAGCGGGCGGAGACAGAGAAGAGGGATCGTAGGAAAGCGACGGCCATCCCATCAACTTCACTGCCTACAACCTTCAAATACAACAACTGCTACAAAGACTGTCATGCCATGATTGGACTTCGCAGTCATAACCGTCGCTGCTAAATCTCTAATAATACGTCATGCTGTCATAGTCCGGGCGCAGTCCATTATCCTCCTCTTTATGCTCTCCATAATTAAATCAAACGACAGGTTTTTGTTGATTTTGTTTGAAGATATGATCTTAACTGATCACAGAATAACAATGATCTACAGCAATAACATTGTATTTACTTGGTCGGAAATGTGATAGAGGTCATCAAACCGCATAGCAACCTCGCATATTCACCCCGCATTGGAGTAAAAATAAAGCGATCAGCTGTGTTTGTTTACATGTCATACGTACTGCACACAGTAAACGCATACGATCTTGCCCACGTGTATCGCGCAAAGAATTGCTTTCGCCCCAGAAAATGACGTCATCTCCCGGATGTAACGTGGCACCTACCAAGTGAATACCTCTGGTTGCATGATATATTTATGCTACAGTAATCATACCAAGTTAAGAAGTTAAGATGATCTACATAATTGTTGTCTGCCGTTTTTCTGTAATAAAAACTATTCGAAACTTGGCATAATGTTTCGGGTAATCTTTTATAAACAGATCAGTGTCGCTTTACAAAGAGTCATATAGTTTGAAGAACATGTAATTGATAATTATTTTGGGCCTTTATCTACATGTTTGGCAGTTTTCATTGATGGCCAGGTGAAGGCCATCAGATGAGCCAAGCGTTTTACAATCAAATGCAATAATACTTCAGCATGTAACCCGCGTAGGGCAAACCCTTCTTTTGTTACTGAAATAAAACTTTCAAACCGAATTACTAGACATGTTATGTAGCACAATTCAAATAAAAGCGTGTAGTTGATTGACATTAAAGTGGCCGTAAACGGATATCCGAAGCTGTCTATGGTGATTATTCATAACAATTAACAACTATTAGATGCATTAGCTGACGAGAAAAGTGCCTCAACAGGTTGACAGTTATTGGAGAGTTTACCTTATCAAGTTTCAACTGTTCATTTTAATCTGCATCACACCGATATATCACACAATGATATATTTGCACTGCAGCATTATAAATAAGTAAATGATCAAATTAGTCTGATTAGATCTTTATCATTATAACAATGGTTTTTGTTATTCCAAACTTGTAGTAAGGAAAATCATTTTTAAAATAGGAAAATCAACCTTGAGGAACTTTCCATTGTTAGTTTCAAAGGTTGAATAAAGAATGTATACCAATGGCGATTTTGTTGATTTAAGGACAAATTATTTCTCGTTCTGAATGACAATTCCATCTCATGATTGTAGTATATGCAAGGTTTATCAAGGTGGTTACACGCGAAATAACCTTTAGATAAAACTTTCAAAATACTGAAAGTTTGCGACCAATGTTCAGCAATTTCTTTCAAGAATATCATGAAACACACTGATGTATTTCAATATCTAAGCAGGATAATTTAGCACATTTCCGGACTTTCCGCCTGTACATTATTTCGACAAAGCAATAATCATTGCTCAATCATAATGCAAAAGGAAAATCACTATAGTAAATGATAAATTCCACCAGGAATATCCAACCCTATACTTATATTTTTGTGACATTAGCAAAGAAACAAGCTTAACCTTTGATGTTGATTTAATCAATCATCAATCATTACGATATCGGTCAAAACAATGTATTTCTCATTAAGGGAATTAACCTGTGAGCTTTTGTTTCTGCAAAACGAAAGAAACGAAAATCTTGATCCAGAAAAATGTAATATTTTGGTCGTTATATATTTAGTTATTATTCTCACTGCACTGAACAAGCTTTCAGGATGTAACAGCGAAACTACACCTGATCTCTGTAGCTTGCTGTAAATCTCTGTAAATGGGTTGTACGGACTTACAACATTATAAGAAAATACACTTGGGAACATTCTAATCAGTTCGTCTGAGTAGTAATTCATTTTTGTTTTGCTTGACACTTCACATCGCACTGTAGATGCCTACAGAGCGCATCTTTCCCTACAGGTGAAGATGAACAGCTTAGATACGGACTATACCGTTGAGAATTTCATCTTTTCAAACGTGAAACATCAATGTATAAGAGACCTTATGAATGAGAATAATAGATTTGACTCTGTTTTCTCGGTTAATAACAACTAAAGAAGAATAAAAAAAGATATGAATAATGTGGACAGAACGAGAAACACTTGCCAAATTGTTTTTGGATGGGTGAAAGTCTTCCCGATAAAAACAGATTATTCTTAATTACAAGCGAGGCGAAAGGGTAAAATATCGGTTATGAATACCGGCAGTCGGAAGTCTTCAATTCAGCAACTCAGTTAAATTGAAAGTTTGTGACTGATGCGTTGGCACAGTTTGTTCATATTAACAAGATTTTTTCGTAACTACATTGGATACCAATTCAATCCATACTTGTATTATTGTATGACAATAGGCAATAAATAAATACAAATATATATCAGTTTTTTCTTATCATCAAATCCACATGGGAGAGAAAGAGATATCTTCATTTGGCACACACATTGACAATTCTGGAGACTTAAATAAAATAAGTTTAGCTTTACGCAATTAGAACGTCTTTACATTGGAATGTCTTTACATATTACGTAATGTTAATATCTTTCGCAACATTACAGTCACTGGCACTGTACCTTTGTGCAAGGTACTTATCTGTCTACTGACACGGATTCATTTCAATTCACCACTTAAACACTTAAAAATATCATATGTCCTGTAATACATCACAAAATGTGCATCAAATGTGCAAATTATTACCTGAATTTTTAATTTTGGCTACTAGGATAATTTGAATACTTTTGAAAGCAAATTAGCTCATATTACCTCTACACGTCCTTTACATAGTGTCTAGCAAACAGCGAAATCGTGTGAAAATACCCTCCCCTTTATGCTGTATTCGCATAAACTCACACCTTAATCAAGAATGCTGAAAGTTGTTACAAGTGAAGTATCAATGTTGATATGGAATGTGTCATGTTGCTGAAAGTTGTTAGAAGTGAAATATTAATGTTGACCTATATATGAAATGTGTTATGTAAAACTTGGATAAACTCACATCTTTTTCAAGAATGCTGAAAGTTGTTACAAGTGAAGTATCAATGTTGACTTATATATGAAATGTGTTAGGTAAAACTTGGATAAACTGACACCTTTTTCAAGAATGCTGAAAGTTGTTACAAGTGAAGTAATATTGTTGACCTATATATGAAATGTGATATGTAAAACCTGGATGAATTCACACTTTTTTCAAGAATGCTGAAAGTTGTTACAAGTGAAGTATTATTGTTGACTTATATATGAAATGTGTTATGTAAAACTTGAATAAAGTCACACCTTTTTGAAGAATGCTGAAAGTTGTTACAAGTGAAGTATTATTGTCGACCTATATATGAAATGTGGTATGTAAAACCTGGATAAACTCACACCTTTTTCAAGAATGCTGAAAGTTGTTACAAGTGAAGTATTATTGTTGACCTATATATGAAATGTGATATGTAAAACCTCGATAGTTATGCTTATGTGTGGAATGTAATCATACTTAATATATTTCCTACTATTTTCGAGTGTTACTTAACCTTTCTTTATATTGACAACATACGCACCTCAAGTGATTGCTAAGTAATTTTCAAGTTGTTTGTATGATTTTTAAAACAACCCATAAATGAATTTGTGAATGATACAACGCATCAGAAAAGGTTTCCTGGAACGGGTCAATTGAACGTTATTACATGAGCTTTGTGCAATATTCAATATTTAGAAGGGGCTGTTTACACCAATACCTTATTTGTGTCTAAATGGTTTCTCACGACATGAATATGTTCAGGGTTTGTGTGAAAGGATTTGAGTACTCATCACAAAATTATGACAATTATACAGATACAGAGAGGAGTTTTTATCAGATATCGATAGTACCTATCACTCCTCACAAGTAAGGATGATGATTTTATAGCTAAGCTATTATTCTTATAAATAACCAAATAAAGTACATATTATCTTCAAAGAAAGGGATGCCAGATGCAATAAAGCATATTTCTGAAGACTCTACAATAATGATAGAAACTGTATGGTTATATCATTAAAACATTAAAATTGATTGAGTCGTCTTTCAAAAATCACAACGATCCTCCAAGTATGTGAATCATATGAGATTAAATCATTAATACGTAACTGTATGTAATACGTTTTTTTTTAAAGTGCTTGTAGGCACTCAACTGTCAGCTTATTTCGATCCTCATAAATATTTTTATAATATATATATTTTGCTCTCAATCAGGCTTACAAAATTTAATTTACTATTTCATCTTCACACACTTCATCATGTCATGCTTGCTATCACGTAAGAAATAGACGACGTAAAATTTCAATTTTTTTGCTTGCAGCTTTTTGGTTCCTCTTGTTTATTAAAAGAAACTTTTATTTTCTTACTTTGTACACTGTATTGTCTTCAGGCCACGAATTTTGATATTCTCTTGCCTCCAAGCTGTCAGCTGCAACGGATCATGTCTGTTTTATCACTAATATTTGTTAATACAAAAATGAAATGGACAGATTTTAAAGCTAATCGTCAAGCAGAAAACGTATGTCAATAACTAACAACATTTCTATGATGATACGCATCTCTTTAAACGCCCATTCCAGACAGTTTTACTTTAGGCTACGTAAATCAAATGGACACATATGAATGCTCCCCAAATGTGACGACATCCACGAAATGCGTAATTGGTTAATACTCATGTTCTGAAATATTTTGACTGATTTTACTTGTTGTTTTCAAACATCTGCGTTCAAAATTTTGACAGCATTAATAATGTTAGAAATTTGCAGAAAATCTAATGCATTGTGTTAGTTATAGCAAATTGGTTATTGTCAGTATTTAATACATCTGTCAAAACTCTGTTGGATGGCTATATATATTGTGCCCTAAGACGTTTGTTGTAAAGACACTTGGTGACAAGAGGTATGTAAGACTTTTAGGGATTTCTTTTCTCTCATTGCAGCACTTTCTATTGTTTTACCGCGTAATTATCTCACCCCATAACTATATACAATACCGTAATGAAAATTAAAAAATATGTCCTCTTTCTTTAAAATAACGTTTGTAGAGTGACATCTTATATCAGCTCTGCTCTTATACTTGTATTAAAATTGTAAATTATTATATTTTTAAATCCTATTATTATCTATGCGATCAAAGGAAGTCATATTTCCATTCCTGCATGTTTTCTTGCTTCCTCACACTTTCTCTTCCAAATGTGGGATTGGAGTCGACCTTTTTAATTGAGGTTAGTCACAAGAGTGACTGAATAAAATGTTGATAACATGCAAACGGTGGGGCTAGGGGCAAAGATGATTTGGGAAGAGGTATGTTTAATTCTTGAGTATGCTTTTTGTTCAGTTTGCGAAGGAATGAAAGCCTACCTTAAATAGTGATTTGTTAATAGTGGATGGCCTGAAAGAAAATGTTTATGTTATAATTGCATCAACGTTTCAATACAAGTGAAAACAGAATCCTGCCTCAATTGAAAAGATTAATGGTATGACATAAATGAAAATAAAACAAGTGTAACACAGATTTCCGCTAAAGTAATCACATTGTGTAAATGCTTGTAATGCAGTAATGCTTGACGCACAGAGTACAGCGGAACGGTATAGAAAATTTGTTAATACCAACATGTTGATAAAATTTATAAGAAATATTACTGGCTCTCTTTTGGGATTAGCACCAGGTTTTTCATTTAGGTAGTTCTCATTGTCATGAAAAATGTATGTTTTTGCGAAAGTGTATACAGATATCATAGTCCTTCTAGCAAGAAATATAAAGTTATGTAAATTTTGCTTATACTTATTTGCATTTAGAAAAGATCAAATAAAACAAATCAAATGAAGGTTTAAACTTTTTGAATTTGAAAGGTTCACTTGATTACTCTACTGCGGATTCATTAAAAACTTCTTCCGGGTAATATCCCCATAAACAACTGGAAAGATACGCGATGCAAAATATCGCCTTTAAAGGCCAGTTTCTAACGTGGAGGTAAATAGTCTAATTCAATTTGTTTGTTTTCATTAGTCGAAATACAATGATCCAATGTGTACTCATACTGATAGGCCAATAAGTAATCGTTTTGGTATAAAATGTACGCCGCCACATTTTAATCACGACAGATGTCCTTTATATAACAATATCATAAATCTTACCTGTTCTCCATGCAGAGTAAATTAGAACAACTAACCGTTTTTTTTAGGTCATCTCTAAAAGGTAGAAATAAGACACCTATTCATTTCATCTTCTACGTCAATCAAGGAAAAGTTTACTCAAACATCTAAAGGTAGAAAGAAACATTTATAGATCCACAGATTAAGCCGGAGAACAAGTTACAATTACGTTATTGTTGACCTATGAGTTGCAGGAACTTCATGGCCCCTTTTATCCAAAATGTAGTTACCACGCTTTTTTAATGATACAAATTGAATGTAAAACATAATCTTCAAAGAGCCATTTATAAAGACTGTTATAAAATTGCTGGAAACTGTCAGCATAATACCTGTGATTCCGGCGTTACTTTCTTTTTTCTTTTCT
>JAIGNY010001647.1:1582500-1600000 GCA_020152595.1 Chiridota heheva | reverse complement strand
ATATATATATATATATATATATATATATATATATATATATATATATATATATATATATATATATATATATATATATATATATATATATATATATATATATATATATATATATATATATATATATATATATATATATATATATATATATATATATATATATAACTGTAGCTACGGGAGATTGTGTATATAACCTGTTTATGGTGACCCAATATATAATCATGTGTGCAAATGATATATAAAATCTATTACAAGGGTATTGTTCAATGTTCTCCCTGATCACAGAAGACATCATACATAGGAATATATCGGGCATCTTTTTTTTCTTTCTTTCTATAAATATAAGACCAGATTATCGGGCACATGTCCTCAGAAAATCGGGACATTGGTGTCACATATATGAGAAATGGTAAGCAGGTCAATTAATCCGCAGAAACATTCCTGTCGAGTTTGACACGTTTTTGGCACTAGATATTTCATCGGTATACGAACAATAGATAACGACAAAGAAACCGTACCGTTGACCTTGTGAAAATGCCTTCGGTGTGTAACCTATAGCTTGCTGGTCAGTCTGGCAATCAATACAAACACAATCGATCACAATCACAGAGAAGGGCTTGGGCTGTATGATTAGTAGTGGAACTAATACCTTATTTCTGAAATATAGCATTTATTAACAAAATTCAAGCATTTCTATTTCATATTTGCTATTTGCTTATCTGCTTATAGCGGCCCAAACCATGAAGGTGCGTCGGTTTCTTATTTGATACGTTCCAAAATTCAATTACTGCTCGATTTTTTTTTCTTCAAACACAGAGCTGCCAGGAGCTTTTTAATAGAATATGAATTTTGTGATGTAACGGGAGTTAAAGCGATACTTAGGTAGTAGATTTGATATAAGAGAAGCTGTTTTACGATAGCCATTATATTCCGCGGTATAAAATTTCAAATTTAATTAGACAACTGCATTTGACTGTAAATTCGAGCCTGATTATATATTTGTACCCCATGACTAATCAAAGCCGCCGGGAATATCTGCCTTATGGGTTTACAATTTATTTGATAAGTATACTACATTCATTTGAAATGATAAAAAACACGTTTAGTGTTATTTAAGGACAGACTAATAAGGAACTGAAAAGATTGTTGAAAACCTTTAAACAATCAATTAACATGCCAGCACTGGGTGACTACATTACAGATGATATTTCGAATATGATCTGAGAAGAAAAAGTGACTTCTTACGACGATCGAAGTCTGCTTACTTCATGATTATGCTGCACATACTTACATATCTGCATAGTAAGTATTACAATACCTGTATACCCCCCCTTCCCCCCCTATCTCCCAATATGCATATACAAGCCAGTCGATTGGTACACGTACTTGGCGAGTAACCCGTAACGCCGTGAGCATTGAACAACTATACATATAATCCTAAAAAAAGACACCATACAGGATTCCAGAAGGAGCACAGCAGTTACAATAAATTGTAATGCATGTAAATTATATAGTATTAACATCTCTTCGACTTAACGTTTCTTGATGATTTTGTGCAATTAGCTTTGAAGAAGGTTGTAAAATATTCCAGATAAACCATATATAGGTTTATGTCACACACTAGAGTTTCGCAATGTTTTTGTGTTTATCGTTTAATATGATAATAATTCTGGAATTTGCTTCTTATTTTCCATAAAGTGCTTCACATTCAGAAATCAAAATAAGTAAGCATACGGAAAAAAAACTAATTTATTGTATGACAAAGACACTTATTTTTGCATAAATTTCGTCAGAGGGATTTTAAGATAGTAAACTATATATTGGACGAATTTAGGCAGAACCTTTTCGACGCTTAAATCTTCCCTAGAAGTATGGATTTTGAAAGTTTAAGGTATCGTCCTTTACTCGTTTCCTCACACAAACCATTTGAGTTCTTGGAACTGTGGATTCCCTTCTTACTTTCAGAGATTTACATATGGTTCAAAAACTCATTTTAATTCATTCATTAAGGTGTGGTGTCGTAAGACAAACCATGCTAAAACCGAAGAAAGTGTACCTGATAAATGTTGTACATTGTTATTAAACATTCAATCAAATTTAAGGGAACCTGTCCCCACACGTATGGAATTACGGCCCCGGTTTCAGCGTAATGTAGTATCCAAACGTATCGCTTCTCCTGAGTAAGGTTTTGTGATATTTTGATAAGTCTTTCCTAATCATTTGCAAACCCGTTAGTCGTAATTTAAGATACACGGAATCTAACAAAATGCATATTATCTTGTAATCTGCATGGCTACTTTCTGCTATGAAGGAGACCACACTGAATGTTTGTATAATATTTTACATTGACTTATACGTAATACTGTGATCATAATTGACCGAAAGTGATGTAAATTTCGGAAATCTTTATCAAAATGCTTCAGTTGCCAATGATGTTGGCATGATTAACGTCAGAAAGACTTGAACAGAATACAACGCACACAGAAGCTACTGTTCTTTGCCTTTCGTCTATAGAGACTCCCTGTCGTACTTTTGTTATGTCTTCTTTTATCAGTTCCATCAAGTAAAGCTCGTTTTGTGGGTCAAACGATAAACAAAATACTTAGGGGAGTTTTTGATAGAGCTGTTTTTCGTTCTTCCAAGGTCTTAAGTAAGAATTAAAGGCCAGTTATCGTGCATTATCTGATTATACGGAAGGTAAAATGGACTTCTATTCGTGTGTTTTGATTGGTTGAATAACACATAGATCAGGTTACACCTACAAAGATGAGCAAATCAGTAATCGTCTTGGATCAAATTACTCTGTGCTGGAATAAAATGTACGCCGCCACAATAAAATCACGACAAAAGGCCTTTATTTTCAATTATCACATCATCTTTGTAATACATCTCGCAGAAAATATTAGGCTTAAACTTCTAATTAGGTTACAATCTGCACATGGTGTATATACTAATAATTGTGGTAACTCTCCATAGGATAACCACAGAGCTGTACTGTCGGTTCATAGGTTACATGTTCACAAATAATGTTTTTCAAATCTGTAGATAAAGCCGTAGAGGAATTAATTTTTTCTGAAAATTTTGGGCACATGCTGCAGACTGAAATCCAACATCGAATTGCGGAAAATGGGCACGGTGGTGTCTAATAAATGTTTGGGTTTTGTCGGAGACTTAACAGAATATTGCCGTGAATTTGTATTTTTCTGTATGATGGAAGACTAAAATAAAACAAGTTGGTGGAAAACCATGTTATAGAGTTTTTCATATAGCTATTCAACGATTTCACCTCTGTGTTGAAAAACGACCTGGCAGTGTAAAGCGTGATGTCATAATTTAAATCTACGATAATTCCACAAAAATACTATTGTTTATTCATTTATAATTTAGAATTTATTTTTCTTTCTTTTAGAGTGTAAGTTACATAAACAGATGGGCAAAGCATGTTCTTATAAAGTGCATGTCATACCCAATTAATGATCAAAGAAATACCTAAATCTTGTCTTGGGTCTGCAATTATAACATCACAAATTTACACTGCATGGTCACTTTTCAACACAGTCTTTGAAACGATGATTTTTCACCAATTTTTTGCTTGAACAATTCTCCATCATATAATAATTTCAAGATAAGACCATTCGAATAAAACCGTTTCGCAATTTAGTGATGAGTTGATAGTGTGTTGTCTACTTATTGCAATTGTGTCCTAACAATCATACAATGTATTTATAAAATCATCGAAGTTGGAAAATGACTTGGATTTTTACATTTTGTTGAGTGGAAACTGTAATTGCTATATAAGAACAATATAGCAAGTTCAATTTTTCATCAGCTGATTATTCTGGCTGTGGTGTTTTCATCATTAAACCCCTCTTTCCACAACTGCTTAGCCTCATGGTTAGATTAAACATTCGCATCTACAATTGTAGTATGTAACCAATTCGCAGCTGTAGCTACAATGTGTAATGATAAGACGTTTATTTGCGATTTGTCTTCAACATTGTAACGTTCCTTTCCTAAATAATACAAATCCTTATGAATCATCTCAGTGATCAGTGATGAAGGTTTATGAACCCACTCTGTTTTTGGTAATTTTTTAATCTATCTTGCCAAATTATCATAAAGCATCTAAAATCGCTAGCTCTGGCAAGAGAAAAAACACGCAGAACAACTCATTTGCATTCAATGATTTACTCACGATTTCATTCATGCATGTTGTTATTTAAAAAAAAGTTTCAAAATGTATTTAAAATGCCTTTAGATAATATCAGAAAAATCAGTCATTCCGCTTAAGAATTGGTTGATTTCATATGGTAGAATGCTTAGTAACGTGATAGCAGATAACCTACATTTTAAAGCAGTGGGATATACGGTTATAAACGTTCACATCAAAACTTCCTTTTACTATAACGTGAATTGATATTCACTCCTTAATCTCTCGCATACGTATAACGGAATTGATTTTGAATATTTATCTGTCTATTTGATCAAACAATCTATGTGTCTTTAAAAAGAAAATCAAATTTGGTATCGAAATGTCTCACAGCAACATGTAAAATATATTTATTTCTAAAGTTGAAATAAATAAACATGAATGTTTTTTGACGTCCTTTATAATTCTGCTCGAGAGTTTCAGTTCCATGATATCGTAATTAAGTAGGAAATGTTTTCTTGAAAACTAAGTGCTTATTTGCTGTCACTCTGTTTGTGACGTAAGACATGCACTATACTAAATTATGGCACTTCTGGGTAGGAAGTCGGCACCAAGACTTCAAAAACACACGAGGAAAACATTTGGTTGCTTTCTGAATAGCAATTTGAAATACAATTATTGCTTCTTGGGGTTAGTAAATGTAAACAAATAATTATAACGAAGCTTCAACAAATCTCATTACGCATGCGTAGAAATTCTTATTAATCTTATTATAAAACCTAAATCGCCATATCTAAGAACGATGCGTCGATCATCACGTCAAGGTTTCCTCCAGCGGATAATCATCTGATAAAAATAGGGTAATGACGTCATCTATTGAGTTGATGATTGCGTTTGAATTAATTTCTTTCCAGGTGTGGAATTGTGCTCCATTGTTTGTGATGCCTCAAAAAGTTTGCGTTTTAAAACGAGATTTAAGCATAATTTCCCCTGTTAAACCTGGTTTATTACTTTCGACGATTAAACTCTTTTAGAATCAGTGGCATAACAGCTCACAAAATGAAATGTGCCATAAACAGACATGATACACAAAATACACATTTCGCACCCTCAACGGCCGTGGAAAATGATAATATCAATCAATCTCAGCGTTTATGACACATTTATGATGACACATGACAATGATACGCTTCGAAGGATTATCTTGATTATGTGGCTATCATTCTGCCTTAGATTCCCTAAATTAGGTTGCATGATTCATTTTACATGGTTATTTTACATGGTTTATATGACTGCATGATTGAAATGTATCATAAAACTAATTAAAGTAACTGAAAGAAAATTACTTTCGATTCTCGTGGAAGAGGAGCTTAGTGGTGTGGTTGTATAATATGCACTTTTTACGTTAGTTTAAAAACAAAAGAAAAATGTCCTAAATCAATCTATGTGTCCTTCGCATACCTCAAATTCAAACATGATTTCCTATCAGCTTTTCACCTGTAAAGGCAATATGCGCTAATTAAATGTGACAGTGGTATAATATTCCAACTAGATTGATTGGCTTGCCAGTTTGTGTGTACATTTTTGGACCTATGATTTCACTCATAAAAACATTTTTGGTGTAACAGTCTGTAATTCATATTGTGTATGTAAGTAGAATATTCATCATACAAATGTCAGACAACATGTTACATGAAATATACAAAAGAAAGCATTGCAATGACACTTGAGGTCAATATTTGTAAACTGTAATGGCACTCAAAAAACACTTTCAGAAGTGAGTGACGCATTTTCACATCGCTAACTTATCACACGCAAGAACTAAAAATATTCGGAATTTAAAGAAACACAGTTGCATATAAATTCCCGAGAAGAGCCATTTTCATCATGGAATTTCCCAGTCATTTTGAGATTTTGACAATATGATTTCATTTTGAAGTGTCTTGTTGTTTACTACAAAAGTCGCGTTTATTTTTTTGTGAGTTGAAAATGAATCAATTTAAAACTTCGTGCATAGCTTTTGCTATGGATTTATTACACATGGGACTTAAAGGAAACAAATTCGCACAGAGATTGATTCGTGGTGTTCAAATTGAATTGAGTTGGACACTTCAGAATTGAATGAAAGAATATTGACAAATATTCACCGGTCGAAATTAAAAGATACAAAACTAATTTTCTAGTGACCGTAAATCGTGGCCATGAATATATCTAATAAATACAACAGTTAGCACAAGCAACTTTCTTATGCTTTTATGTTGTTTTTGCTGCTCTTTAATAACTAATCTGCTTTGTTTTCAAATTGTATCATGTCAAATATACTTTTCATTCATGTGTGACAGGTTAGGCTTACAAATAGTTACCAAAATCACTACAAAGCAGCATCTGATTTTAGTTGCTTTACAAAGGAGCATCTGATTTTAGTTTTACTTGGAGTTTGAAATGTCACGCACATGGGAATCGAAGAGGATGTAATGCCTGGTTTCAATAAATACTTCAATTGGATGAGTTATCAGGTAATACGTCAGTGACATGCTATCATACGTCAGTTACCCACTAAATGTCATTATACTGCTACTGTTACTGGTAATGTTTTGATTTACTTTCTTGGATAATATAGAAAGGCGATACAAATTTGTTTGAAGAAAGGGAAAAGAACAGCAAAATCAATCACGTAACAATTCATCAATCAATAAACCAACCAAGTAGATAACCAATTTTTCAAAAAACGAAAGGGAACCAAAGTTCTTTGAAATTAAAAACATTCTTTCAATTATAGCATTTGCTTTTAAATATTAGATACTTCTAGGACTCTGAGTTTTTTAGTTTTAGATGATTTCTAAAATATGTGAAGTTTGTAATCCTTATTCCACTAAATAGTTCTTGACATTAGATACATAAACATGAAGCCATAGAAACAGAGCAGTGTCTCATAGCAGAAGTTTTTGACGTTCAATTACTGAGAAGTATGCAATGCGCATAAGAAATTATTATAGACATCAAGAAAGTTTCCTGCATCCCTTCAACATATATAACATATCACAGACAACACTCTCTATTTAATATTTCTATCGAAAATAAAGAGTACACAAACATTAATAAAACCATTTACCGCAATCGACGTAAAAAGCGCAAATAAAATTGCTCCATTTTTTAGGCGAGAAGTTTCCTACTAATAAGCGCCCATGCTCCGGACCGCATACAGTGTGCTATTCAAACTGCATTGTTTGAACTGGTTCCATACTACTAGTTCCACAATAACCACAAAAATATCGTGAGCGTCAGACGCAAAATAAGCAAATAATGTAGCAAAACTGATTTTAAATCTTAAAATTCTTTAAATAAATTATTTTATCAGTCAAAAAATGTTGGGTGGGCGCTTATTTGAGCAGCGGCGCTTAATACGTCGGATGCGGTATTTTATGTACTAAAATACTGAACATTGATCGCTTGTAAAAAAAAAATGATTCAAGACTTTAAATCGACGATGAATGGTATCTTGTGAAGATAACAAACAGTTTCTAAAAATAACATAAAAGAATCTTATATTTACTAGCAACATGGGAAAAACTAGTTATGAAAAACAATGATAACGAACGTAAATGTGTACAGATTTCCATTTCAATACTATTCAAGTATTCTTATCAAATCTCGGAATGTCCTAGTATCCGAATAAAGAACTTGTTAATTGCTAATCTGAAGATTATTTCCCCTCCTATGATTGTTCTATGTGGACCTCCTTTTTTTTGTTCAATCAAAGAAACGAAGAACGAAAAATAAGTAGTAAATGTTTTTCCCAACTTCCAAGCATTATGATTGTGTCTTCTATGACATTTAAGATTTACTTTTCCATATTTACAAAAAAAAACCTCATAAGTGCTCAAAGTGATCAAAGATAGCTATGTCAGACTTGTATTTCAAAGAAATATAACTTATTTTAAAGTACTCTACCTCCGGAAATACGATTCTTTAGGAAAAAAAGTTTTAATTTGCATATTTCGACAATACATATGGTCGTTGCTATTATCAATCAACAAAATTTAAGTATTTTGAAACATCAAGATATATCCTGTATATTCTTGCGGAACAAAGATACGCATTATTTATTGTTTTTGTTCAAATCTATAAGAGATATCTCCCAGGTACAAATTAATATATGTCATGACGTCTACGAAGTCATAATCATATACAATGACTACATAATTTCCATTTATTTCTATTACTGGGTATTCCTTTTGAAATATGCTATTTTTTACAATTGCGTCTTGACTTTTTAATGAAAAATGAAAAGAAATGATTGTTTGAAGGCCTAAACCACCCAGAGAGCTCTACTATTGAACTTTCTTTATCCTCAAGCAGCACTACACAATTGCTCCTTTTTAAACTTATCACATATCTTCCAACAACTTGTACATAGCCATCTGTATTGCTTCTTTTGATTCCAACTGTGGCGCCCGATATTTGCTGTAGACATATCAAGTAGGGACTATGTTAATCATTTTCATATCGCCCTTTGAAATAACATTCCTTAAACAAAAAAGCATGAAAGAAAAAAATGGCTCTTTAGTTGTTTGAAATTTATTTGCGCCATCCTTTAAAGTTTAGGAAAAAGTTTTTGTATAAGTTAGAATTTATTGTCGGACTATATTATCAGTCAATTAACCACTGCTATTCATAAAGTGCCAAAACGTAGTAGAACTGCAAGATAATTGGTGACTTCAATTTAGATATGTTTCTTAGAGTGAATGAGATCTTAAAAGTTTTGCAGAATAGCATCTTTTTTCTCTTTGAGACAACTGATTCGAGGCTTATTGGACAGTAATAACAAGAAGAAGATGTGTCTACGTACATACTGATGTGCTTAATCTACATGCAAAAGAAATGGCTGTATCAAAACGACTTCCGGTCGTTTCATTATTAGTAATGCACCAATGAATTATTTCATGTTTTCAATTATATATTTACATATTACCTTTTTGTATATTTTCATCCAACAAATTTATGCTGAGTAACTAGAATTTCAGCACTCTGCAGTGTGCAAACATTTTCCCAAACTGCTTCCAGTTCATTCCCTATCTCCAATATAATACAACTCAGAAATCCTAGTGCCACCAAAATTTATCCCCCCCAAGATGTTTCTCACTTTTGATTTGTATTGCCCATTTGGATTCTAAACAATTCAGAATTTTACCCCTTCTTTCTTTCTTTTAAGCTTGTATCATTGCTTTCACTTTTATTCAAGCTAAGCATCCATTGTTTGAGTTCCTTTCAGACAAGGTTCACATTCTATCAATTTCCTTTCATGCAAGAAACCAATTGGTTTGATTTTCTGTAATACTAGGAATAACTTGATTGGATTTTTTTAGAGTTTAGAATATTTATTGTTAGGATTTCTTTTCAAAGCATGAATTCATTGTTCAGTACATTGCATTGGAAAGTTTCAACTACGCCATGGCAGATCTCACTATAAAACATCCCCACACCTCTATATCTGCCTCAGTTCCCCTGTTCCAATATGTCCCAAATTTTAATCACTTCGTCTTTAAGTAATAAAAAACAACATTAAATATAATCAACATATAATCATCAGGTTTGGAGATATGTTGAAGACAGACAATTAACCATAAAACATCCCCACCCCTCCATTTTTCCCCTTCCCTATTCCAATCTGTCCCAAATTGTAATCACTGCTTCCGTAAGGGGTAACAAAACCACATACCATCTGAAGATATACTGATAACAAACATACAAACAAACTGATAAACAGAAGCGAAAACATTACCTACCTCCAACTTCGTTGGAGGAGGTAATTAGTTTAGTTCCAATGCCTTTTTGCAATTTCTTCTTAAATACATTAAAAATGGATATATTTAGGTAGGGATGGAACACTTTGAAAATACATTCTAATTAATCAATGTTTTGCTACTCGTTTCATCCTCTTTGTGATTTCCAAAACCAGGAGGGGAAGGCCGGTTTCATCTTCCACCTATTCCGTCCTTTGTATCTACTTGTAAGCTTGTGTAACTATGATAATGCTCCAACTGCTAAAGCAAACAGAATAAATCATCCATTGCAGATAAAATTTGGGCGAGGATACTGCCAGGCCATCTGACTGTCTGATCTCAAGATGAATTTTTGATGCGTCACCGCCTACTCGTTGAAGATTGAACAGCAATATTATGATTATAGAATGTTCTGTATTTCTTTCATTTTTGCACATTACAAATGTGGTGTGGACCTTACTAAGGACATTGCTGAGACGGTTGGTAATACACGATTCGGCCTTCTGTTAGAAAAGATGACGCAATTCATGATTACTCATTCTCATGTTTCTACAAAACTTTTGAACTTGATTATGCATTGATTTGATACTGCAAGGCACTGCGTTTTTGGCAGTGGCTAAATTATACGAAGACCTAAAGTGAGTAACCTGATTTAATATTCTTGTTCTCTCTTTAGCAAGTATTAAGACATCTGCGCTCAAGTGATGGACCCTTGAATAACATCCTATTACGTACATTAACCTCAACATTAGTGGATTATTTCGTATACTTAGAAACGCCTGCGTGATTGTTTTGATATTTAATGAAGATCCGGAAACATTTGTCAATTTAGTAGCTTATTTTACACTTTACGAATCTACTTATTCAAAATAATATGCAATTTTTCGATTGATCTGTTAAGCAGTTGAATATAGTTTTTAAAGTAAATTAAGGAGGTAAAAACCTCCCTTGCTAAATCATTTGTTTTTAATGTTCTACTAAATAGTTTAAATGCAGCTGTCAGCGACGCAGATTTCATTTATCTTGATCATACCAGGCATATGACATTTGGATACCATATCCCTGATCATACCGTATCCCATTTCACGTCTTACATGAAAAGACTTTCTGTAGAAAAACAGATTTCACGATCCATGAACAATCTTCAACTTCATTTTGATTCTAAAATGATATTTGACAAGACTTCCTTCTTTGAAAATAGTTAACTGGGACGTTTCTCTATTCGGAAAGTTATTTGGTTGATTATCTATAAAGCACAGCCTTTATCTTAAATCGCTCATGTCTAGCAGTCATGTATAGGTATTATTTCAAGGAAATATAGTTCAAAAATTAATTTTCTTTATCGGGTAGTTTGTAAGTCGTAAAAATAAAAGATCTATGGAAAGTTAAGTTACAATTTATTTCTTAATAAAATGTTTTGAAATAATTATTTTCAAAGAGATGTGATTTCACTTGTTTTTTTTAACGATTCGACCGTTGGGAGGGCCTACAATAAGGTACCAGAGGGTTTCTTGCTGAAGCATGGACTTTTCGTCACAAAGGGATCGCGACTCCCAATGATTCCTTTGCATGTTGAAATTCAAAGCTCACGACCAATCGTGACCAATCTTTTTTATTAATTTTCCGAAATGTCAACAGCCATTTTTTTGTTTTTGTTTTTCCAAATCATGATCTACCATTTTACGATTTTTCCTGAAGTATGACCACAACATTTACCTCACGGAAAGCAAAGCAGGTTTAATCAGCAATTTTTGGGTAAATTTTGTTTGAATGAAACATAAATTATTCGAATGACAAGCAATAATTTGATAAGGACTCCTTGTCTTTGTCCTTACTGTTCAGTTGTTACGTTACTGGTCGTAAAGAGAACCAACAATATTCTAGAATCACGAGGCTTATTTAAAAACAGCTTCATCCAAAGTTTTATGACTTATATTTTTCATTACATCCAAATTTTATGGCATAGTAAGTAACATTAATGTTTGAGCTCTATTTGCAATTAGTTAAATTTTGTACTTCACACAAATTCACCATTTATGAATTCTGGAAGACTTCCTATTTATATTCCTTTTTAAATTTTAGTGACAGAAGTTTTAAATGTTTAAATGAGAAATCATTAAGTTTTTCAACTAATAACATCCAAAATTTGCATTTCGTAGAGTGATGATGTAGGTCTGAAATTTCAGAAAAATAAACCGAACAGTTTTAAGCCTGCTGCTAAAAACTGTTCCGTCATTTACATAATTTGGATACGTCTTCAACGATATAGTCTAAGTTACTTCTGGGGTCGATAGTTCTGAAAGTCTTCTTTCAATGATATTTGCAAAAGTTTGATTCTGCATTAATGATGTATAAACTTATTCTTAGTTTGGAAATACAATCATTGAGGGTGAAATGCTTTATTAATATATTTCTTTACTGGGAATTTTGGTATCGATCTGCCAATAATTAACATTTATATTTGCATCCTGCCCGTGATTCTTTTTAACAACTTAAAAACAAAAGGCGCAAGCAGATGGGAGTACATTCTCTCCCTGGATGGGACGCCAGTCCATCGCAGATTAACACCCAGCAGTGCTGGTACTCATTTTACAGCTGAGTGGACTGCAGCAAGTAGAGTAAAGTGTCTTATTTAAGGATACAATGCAGCGCTTACGACGGGAATCAAACTCGGTACATCTCGAATACAAGCATAATTCCTTAACCACTAAGCTACAGCACCTCTGTCAACAATAAAACGCATTTAACAAATATGACATAGGTCAAGAAGAAGACATAGTAAAGGTATTATTACATATCATATTCGTATTTATAAGGTAGATTTGATAATACCTTTAACAATATTATCTCACACTGATACCTTTACACTAAAAAAGTAGGGAACTTTAATCCTCCTAAATAAGTTTTGTACATTTAGCATGAAGCAGCATGTAACAGCCAAAATCTTTTCCTTATTTCCTTGGCAGTTTCGGGAAAACGAATGAATTTCATCCACAACCAAACAAGATATATCCTGAAAAAACAATTCGTATTCTCTTTTAGTATGTCTTGACTGGTATGATTACAAAAAATAAATGACTGATTTTTACCGGCTAAGAAATTTCATGATATTTATTTTCACGAACGGCGGCAAACTTTGAACTAATCTTTTGAAAATGGCAAGAGACGTCAATTTAGCAACTGTCCTAGGGTTGAAATCGTGAAATTCATCTTACAGAGAGCGAAGTCTCCACGGTGTTAATATTTTCTTTATCTTAACAAGATTATCATCGAAGAAATCGCTGAACACTTGATATATGTTTAACGTGAACGTTTTATGACGGTAAAGTGCAACTTGTATTCGGTTAACAAATTCAAGTCTTGCTGCCTGAATATTTCTACGAACCCTAAAACTACACTGAACAGATATGACAAACGAGAGTATTCTTAGTTTAATGGATTGTAGATAACGTCGTGTCGCAAATTCTTGTATGAAAGTCAAAGTAGGATCAAAATAACGTGTGTTCTGTTAATTTAATATAATGTAAAAAAAGGAAAAAGAAGTTAATTTGTTTTCAAATGAAAAATCAGAAGATTTCACGAAACTTTATTTATCGCGATTTTCCGCGAACACTTGCTCAAGTTCAAAAATGACTATACACGTACCATATACTGAGCATACACTATATATGAACCTAAAAGACTCTTTTTACCTGGCATTTAAAATCTTCGTTTCATTTAATTGGTGTCATTGAGTAATGCTTAAGGAATAGAAAGTTTTCAGAAAAAACAGGTGATTCTATAGTATAGCGTAGCATAGCAAGGTTTAACGTCCCAAAATCATCCAGTTCTGGACATCATATCAAGACGGTCATGGCCTTTGATAATCAGTTTTTAACTCACTGGTTGCAGACCCACCGGGATATATATATATATATATATATATAAATATATATATATATATATATATATATATATATATATATATATATATATATATATATATATATATATATATATATATATATATATATATATATATATATATATATATATATATATATATATATATATATATATATATATATATATATATATATATATATATATATATATATATATATATATATATATATATATATATATATATATATATATATATATATATATATATATATATATATATATATATATATATATATATATATATATATATATATATACATATATATATATATATTTAAATATATGTATATATATATGTATATACATATATATATATATATATATATATATATATATATATATATATATATATATATATATATATATATATATATAAATATATATATAAATAGATATATATATATATATATATATATATATATATATATATATATATATATATATATATATATATATATGTTTTTATATATATATATATGTATGTACATATATATATATATATATTTATATATATATATATATTTATATATAAATATATATATATATATATATATATATATATATATATATATATATATATATATATACATATATATATATATATATATATATATATATATATATATATATATATATATATATATATATATATATATATACATAAATATATATATATATATATATATATATATATATATATATATATATATATATATACATATATATATATATATATATATATATATATATATATATATATATATATTTATATATGTGTGTGTGTGTGTGTGTGTGTGTGTGTGTAAGGGTGTGTGTGTGTGTGAAACAACCTAATAGTGTAATGCCCTTTATGAAAACAACGTTGGACCAGTTTTCGTTGACGCACGTGATTATTGTGATTCGGAGCAGGAAGGTATATTAGGGATATGATTTAGACATCGTGCAGTTTCTGTAAGATTTGTGGTTTTCTTCGTGAAATCTATTTGAGATTTTATACGCCTAGATGGTGATGCATAGAATCACCTGTTTCTTCTGAAAGCTTTCTATTCCTTAAGAATTAATCAATGACATCAATCGAATGAAACGAATTTTTCAAATGTCAGGTAAAAAGAATCTTTTAGCTTCATGTCCAGTATGTGCTCAATATATGGTACATGTATAGTCTTTTTTGAACTTGGGCAAGCGTTCGGAGAAAAACGCGATTAATAGAGTTACGTGAAATGTCCCCCTGTTCTTTTTGACCCACTGCAGGTGTTTTTTCAGGTTTTTCACATCCCCACTTGCACAAAAAAATGTGACCATTATGTGTTGGCACACAACAATGGGTCGGACTTCCCTTGATTTGTGCTTCGACTTCAATCGGGGCAGTTGTAGGAAGCTGGGCTGCAAGTTTGCCCACCGGTGCGCCAAGTGCTCTACCGCTGGGCACCCAGGCTCCAAGTGCGTTAAGGTTGTTGGCTCCAACGCCAATCAGAAGGGAAAGGCTCCTCCCCATGCTAAAGGTCTACTGCATGTTTAACTTTGAGGATGCTCAGATTTTGTAGGATGTGTTTTCTTTTGGTTTCAGATTACATTCGTCAGGTATGGCCCCATTTAAGGTTCCTTCTAATTTAAAATTATTTAGGGAGCATCCAGTTGCCGCACGTTCCAAAATTCATAGTGAGCTATATGCTTGGTCGTTTTGCTGGCCCCTTTTCGGCACCGCCTTTTCCAGAGATTGTTTTCTGTTTTCCACTAAGTGTAGTGCCTAAGAAAGAGCCAGGTTCTTTTCGCTTAATCCATCACCTTTCTAGTCCTTCTGGTTTTTCTGTTAATGATGGGATTGATGGTGATAGGTGTAAGGTATCCTATGGCTCTTTCAATTATGCAGCGGGCAGGTAGTGGTGCCTCTCTGGCAAAAGCTTACATTAAGTGTGCGTTTAGGTTGTAACCGGTACACCCCTCTGATTTTAGATTACTGGGTTTTAGGTTCGAAGGGTTGATTTATGTCGACAGGTGTTCAATTTCTTGTTCGCTGTATGAGAAATTTACATCCTTTTTTTGAGTTCGGTGTTCACCATCGGTGTAAGTCCGGATAGACGTGGGTAACTCATTACCTAGATAATTTCTTGTTCGTAGGTCAGGATCGTGATTCCTGTTTGCATATTTTGACTGTTTTTGAGGAGCTGTGTGCTGAGATTGTTCCTTTAGCCACTAAGAAGACGCAGGGTTCAGTGAATGAATTATCCTATCTGGTTTGTTGATAAATTTGCGTTTGGTTTTGGTTGCAGTCCCTGCTGAGAAGGTTGGTGTCATAAAGGAGTCCCTGCATAGCTCCTTGTTGAAGAAGAAGGTTACTTTGAGGCAACTCCAATCTTTGATTGGGTCGCTAAATTTGTTTTGCAAAGCGGTAACTGCAGGTAGGTGTTTTCTCAGGAGGTTAATTGATCTGACTGTGGGTGTTAAGTTACCCCATCACTTCATTCGTAATGGGCTGGGTGCCAGAGCTTATCTACTCGCTTTGTTCTGCTTCATTGGCGGTTTTAATGGTTCTCCATTTTGTTTAATCTTGTGACTGGGTTCAGAGCCATGTTGTTTAACTTTTTATTGATGCTGCTATCTCTGTTGGATTTGTGGCTAATTTTCAGGGCAGATGGTTGAATACATATTGCACGTATGTTTTGGGTTTGTCTTTTAATCTTAAGTGTTATAATCTACCCGACTTTTCTTGTATGTTTTTGGTTATTAAGCTATTAGAGGATACTAGGCGTGACAGGCCTACTAGGGATGCAAGGATGGCAATCACGGTAGACTTGCTTGGTAAGGTTTTACAGGCATTGCCGTTGGTGTGCGTTTCTAGCTTTGAAACTATGCTTTTCAGGGCTGCCTTTCCTTCAGCCTTTTTTTAGTTTCATGAGCTTACGCGAGATTGTGGGGCGTTCAGGAGGTGGTTTTCACGGTTCGGAGTACGGGGATGTGCTGATCCAGGGTGGCTCCAGGCCATGTGGGGTTCGGGTACACATCAGATCGTCTAAGACTGACTTATGTGCTCCTTTCTGCTTCCAGGGGTTCTCCCCTGTGTCCAGTCTTCCACATTTCCGAGTTTGCTAAGGTTCGAGTAGCCTTGACTAGTCAATTTTTTATTCATTTTGATGTTTCACCTTTAAGTAGGTTTCAGTATTCCAGGGTTTTGAAGAAGGCCTTGTTGCACTCTGGTGTCCCCTTTAGGAGCCAGTTACTTCTCACTCTTTAAGGATTGGGGCTGCGATATCGGCTGCTATGTTGGGGTTTTCCAGTTATCAAACTCAGTCCTTGGGGAGATAGACTTCGGATTGTTTCCAGACAAATTTTCTTTCCCCTTGTATCAGCTATGTCACAGGTTGTTTGATATCAACCCCATATCCATCATAATTGGTTACTTAATCTTATATTGGTGCATTTGGGAATAATTTGTCTATTGTGCTACCTGAGATACTTTTTATTTGTTTTCTTTTCCCCAGATTACGTTTAGATAGTGGGAGATAGCCTGATCAAGTCGGCAGCATGCTACCTCTTGGAGGGTCTGCACTTGGACATGGGATTGGGTTTTGCTAATGTACTGTAGAGAGGCTTCCCTGGACTCCGTTTGGACCAGCTCATAGAGGCA
>JAIGNY010001647.1:1572500-1580000 GCA_020152595.1 Chiridota heheva | reverse complement strand
ACTTCTCCACAGGGCCGTTTTGAGTGTAGTTTTTGCCAAAAACGAACAGCGTTGGTGGGTTTTAGGAGCTTTATGGATTTCGGTGTAATGTTATGGGAAATTAATGATTGAAATATACTTTTCTATAGTCTTAATTCAGTGTATTTCTTAAAGTAATCCACATATTTGAGTGTCCTTTTGCCCTCCATAAAAAGAACCAGAAGCAAGTTCAGGTGTGGAGATGTGTTGTCATGTTTTTCGATGGCTTAGCCAGTGTCAAAAAGTTATGGGTTCATATACTTTTTCTCGCCATTTAAGTATGTTTGAATCAGAAATGGCACAAACTAGGTAACAATAATCCGATTGCAGTACATGTACCTATGTACTATTAAACTACGGACATGCAAAAGGATACATTTTCCATCAGGAAATGGAAAAGGCCGAAGATGGGGTTCGTCTATGCCTGATTTTCATTTTAGCTTTGATGTATCTTTATACAAGGTACTGAAGAATTTGTTAGGGGCTTCGCTATTTATTCTGACAGTCTCATTCTCCATTTTTTCAAACGTTGTTGATTTTCACGTGTTGTTTTGGTACCAGACAGGCATTTTAATATAGTAAAAATCAAATGTGAACAAAACAGCTGTTTACGAAAGTATAAGTAAAAAATATCATGATTTCAATATCTTTAAATTTACTTTATACGATTGCACTTAGTGCTTTACTTCTGTCTACAGTTATATAATCTATCTGTCAAGAGTTACATAATCTATTTGAAAGTTTTATTTTGGTGTTATAAAAGCATTGAGTTTAACAAATAGCTGTTGTATAGTTTCTGGATTATGACTGAAAAGGATTTGATAATTTTTTATACTAAATTTGTGATGTATGACTGAGCGGACAACTCGGGGACTAAGTGGCAAGATCCCCAGCGCCACTAGGAAGTACCTTCTGAGTCCTGACTTACGGAAGTGAATATTCAACAATTTTAACTTTAACAGTTTTGAAGTTAATAGATGACAAGGATATGCTATATTGTAATACCAACTGAGCGCTCTGACTCTTATAGGAGTATTTCATTTGACATTACTGTAACATTCATATCGAAAAAGACTTATTTCCTTGGCAAAATATCCAATAAACGTTTGTTTAGGTTAGAATCCGGACATTGTTGTATGATCTTATTTTGTGATTCACTTATAAGTACAATTATAAACTCGTGGTGGCCCTGTCATCTGTAACGAAAGTAATTTTTGTATGCTTTCCATAAGATTGTTTAGCGTATATCTACACAGTTGAAATTATAGTTTGTGTTCCACGCCAAGTTTAGATACATTTCGTATGTATTTTATATATTCTTTATTGAGAATACTGGTTTATAACCACGAACATGTCATTGCTACATATGTAAATTTTAGCATTTCATTTGTCCTGTTCATCAAACCTAAACGTTTGACCGAAGATGAAAAGAAAGTTTTGTTGGTTTTGGATGAAAACTAACACAATTCGTCAGAAAAGGGTCTGCTTAGAATGTAATCTTTAATCTGCTAAAGGCGCAATTCGTGATGGCTTTTGCATAAAAAGAAGACCACATTTTTGTATTGATATCATTATTTGAATAATTAGAACGATGGGATGTCTGGATGTGGTGTATCATCAGCTTTGTAACTAATTGTGTTGAATCGTTTCTTTAAACATTATCAAAGGTTTATAAGGTACTTAAGTATGACATGCTCATGCATTTCAACGTCTATATTCTTACAGGTTGTGGGATTTGTGACACTCCTGAAATTCTTAAATTACCACATTTCTAATTAAAAAACAATGGAACTGGGGCAAAGCTGAGAAAATCATTAAGTTTCAGCTTGGAGCAGCCAAGGCAAATTCAAGTTCTCTGCCACTCCAAATCTTCATGCAGAGATTTCTTTTATAATAAAAACAGTACAAAAGCTTCATAAAGTCATCTGAATATTCTATTTATTGTCTTTGAAAGAACATTTCATTTAACAACTTAAAATCTAAAATATATCAAGCAATAAACGAAACCACACAATCTTCAATGTGCACAGGAAATTATTGTTCGTGTGCTGTACATTTTATAAATCTGCTATAATACCAACCAGAAACATGAGAAAGACATACAATGAATCATTATACAAAAAAGGTCTCACATTCAAGTTCTGAATAATCTGAAAGTTCTGAAACAAACAACATAGCCCCTTTTTGTAGGATCATTGCTAATGTTCTGTATATGTAAGATATATTCCATTAACAAATCTTCTTTATGACGTGTTAATATTTGTATTTATTCATATACAGATAGAACATATGTACAATCATATATTATAAATATGACAATTAGGCCTATATTCTTTCAATAGTGGTATGAGATATAATGAAAACACAAAAAGGTTCAGGAAGTTGTCGGGGTATATCTATTTACTGTTTTAATGAATACGTAGGATCAAACCATTGAATACTGTTTTCCTTTTACTCAAGATTTTATAAGTCGACTTTGGCTTCAGATAATTTAATGGACGCATTAATCCATCGTAGCGTAATTTTCACGATAATCTTTGTCAGAGAAAGTCGTTAAGTTCTCAAGTAGGAAATTGATTATTGTGCTTTTCAGATGTTTGAAGATCTTAACTAAGATATTGTGAATGTTATGCACGCCTTGGTCATATAATTATGTACCATCATTTATGCGGGTATCACGTGCTGAAAATACATTTCCAGTCCTGTCATTCTCATTGCAAAACACTGTGAGAACATATCTGTTCAACAAAGTTACAAAACGGCACACTCAGGCTGGTAGATTTATCACTATCAAAGTACGTGTGGTTGTTAATCAAAAAATTTAAAATTGATTTTGTTGTTACCTTGTTTATAGCAGATTTCTTTAGTTTTTGTCACTACTGAGAATTGAGTAGAAATTAGGTGACGTGTCATTAGTGGTCCCGTTTTTAGAAAAGTTGGTGACCAAGAGGTACACTTCAATGGGTCAACAAATTATTTATTCAAATAGAGTACAGGTATGTCCTTTAAATGCATTGAGGTTGTTTAAAAACATAATAAACAATTTAAGAATACCCTCTGGATATTGTGATTTAGTTGTATTGTTTTTTAAAGGATATAAGCTGACGTGGCCTTATACATGATACATTGCTAGAAAAGTAACTAGCAAATTATGACATATCGCAAAAAAATTAAAAACTAAATGCCAAATAAAAGACTAATTAGATATAAGGAAGTATTTAGATGGCAAACAGATTGCGTTAGTTTAAGGATTGATAAAGATTGATTTCACATACAGCCTTCAAGGATTTTTCTGCATAAAACAAGTAATAATTAGCTAACAGGTGGCATTTTTCTTTAAAAGTCACCGGCAAAAGTTATGGAGTATTGATAAAATATCTTTCATCTCTTTTTTAAATCATAAAAACTGATTTTCCTCTGATGAAATATTATTGCAATAATCTGAAAGAATTTATTCCTCCATTGAATGTTTTCCTATATTTTATATTTGTAGAAGAGGAACTTGATATAAATTGCACAACATAATTTGTAAAAAAAAGTAATTTAAAAACACTTTAAATCAAGCACAAAATCAAATAAATGATACAGACAATATCAATATCCTTGTAAGATTAGGTGTGTGTTGAATTGAAGATTGCGCAATTTAGTGCAGAATAAATCTGTTTTTCTTTCCGTATGTGTACATGTGTTAATTTAACGCTGTTGATAATGAAGATTGCCCTTACTTTACAAATTTTCAACACGTGTCTTAAAATTAACATTTGTTTACCACGAATATTGTTTTCAATATTTCAAAGACATCCTCTTTGTAACACCCATTCCGTAAAACATATCTATATAATGTGTAAGTAGTGGTCAACGGCAAGGACGAAACACTTTATTCTGCCTCTCGCGGTGGCTGTAATCTGTCCTGTTTTTCTTTACAAATTTCTGTTCCATCCCCTAAAATATACGCCATAGAGAAAGAAGTGCAGCACGGTAGGTGATGAAATGTACTTTCAGTTTTTGGTTGATGCATTTACTCATTTCCTGTTACTCCAGCCTTTTTTGTAGTCAGCCATGCTTAAAAACTGCAAAAAAGAATACATAAATCACTTATCTTAAGTTACTTAATTTCTTGTTCCCCTTCACTAAAACAAGGATGAGGAAGGAATCATCATATTTCACTTTTCGAAAGTTATTTTGCTATACTTAATACCGAGGAGATGAAATTTAGCCTCCATTCATCTTGATTTCCAATTCCCCGGATAAAAAATGATATCGAAGAATTAGCAAAACCTGGAAAAGTGTTAATAACTGTAATAGAATGGTTTTTACAATGATGTTTATTAATTTATGCTATTTGCGTCACAATGATTAAGTTTATGTAACAAGCAATACAAGAAAATTAAAAAAAAACATTATGATAATTAAAAAATGCATTCATTGCTTATTGACAGAATGTACAAAAAGAAATAAACAGAACATTGATTTCAATACAAAGAAAGTATGATATCTATTCAAGATGTTGCTTTGATCTCATCAAACATTGCGTCACAAATTGATTGTCTTTTGACTGCATCTGAGTGACTCAAATACAGCTACTGCGCAGTTTACGTCATATACCACTATGGGAACATTGAAACAGTCGATTCAAGTCCAAACACACATTGAAGATTTTTATCTTGTTTATTTTAATATTTTTAGACGAGCAACTGTGTTTTGGCACACCTAAAATGTCAAACAAACAAACAAATAATATGATCAAACACGTAGTCAAATCGAATCGAAAACGGAATCAAAAGTTGCAAACTCACCTTAAGAATGACATCTTGCCATTGTGGTTCCAAACTCAAAAACAATGAATCCATCGGACAAGAAAACGTTTCATCACCAAAACCAATATGTGATAGAAAGTCAGATTGCTTGTTAAAAAGAGAAGAAAAGAACAATTAGGAAAACAATTTAAAATGTATGCAATGGTTTATTCGTCCGATATTACGTCTTTCCTTTCACTTATCGACGACAATCGTTGTAATGATTTACGTCATTTTCATCGATTTCTTGAAATATGATACAGAGCAATAATTAATGATGCATCATCAAGCTATAGTTTAAAATTGTTATTACATTTTTTTACAGATGCATGGAGAGAACTTGTATTTTATATTAAAGTGCAAATTGTTGACATATACAAGATACCGCTTAAGTTTAACTGTCGTGACTTATTCGTTTGCAACAGAACCTGCGGAACTAATTAATATTAATAATAATATTAATGATGATGACAATGACGTTGATGATGACAGCGACGACAACGATGATGAAGACGACGACGACGACGACGATGACGATGACGTCGTCGTCATCGTCATCGTGAAATTTCTAATTTGTGTTGGCATTTATCTTACCTTACTGACCATTTATGCTCACGTCACACTTACCATTTCATAATTATTGGTAAAAATGGTGGAAAATGGTCAATAGCCAATGTCTACGGGACACAAATTCATGTATTTGATTACTTTTGACCCCAATGTCTACGGTACACAAATTTATGTATGAAGTTATCATGGTACAACATATCCTTGGTATAGGTCTTGTACGTTTTGAGTTTGAAATGGCGCAACATTTTGCATAAAAAGGACTTCGCCCTTTATTCTTTTTAAATTTATTTATCTAATTCCAGTATAAATTACGTACAATTTATAAATAGGACAACACAATAATACAATTATATACATTACAGAACAATGCACGAAAGGAAATGCCAAATTCTTTCTTTGCTGCATCGTTGATCAAGTAAACCAAGGTCTTAACAGAATATATTGGCACAATATCTCAAGAAACTTTTAATTTGATTTTTATCTTTTACTTTTAAAAAATGGTACCAAACTGGGACTGCATAAATGATATGAGGACAGGTGGAGGCTGTGAATATCTCAATCCTAGTTTCAGGAGGGAAATAAGAAACGATATAATACACTTTGGACAACATCTTCGAAATTGATAACTTGTCTTTGATGCAGACTCCCAGATAGGTTGCACAGGACGTACCTTCGACACAATCACCACAAATAAGCGTTCTCTCATTCTTTGTTTCAATCAACCCTTTATGTGTTATGTTTATAATTTCAAAAACTATTTCCTTTAATTTCCTTGGGTTAAGAAGCAAATTTTTCTCTCCGCACGTGTCTACAAAACTATTTATGAAATTTTGATAGTCACCTTGGTTTTTGCGATGGGTCTGCTTAGAGGTATTGCACAAACTGGTGGTATCATCAGCATATTTGACAACAGCACAATTTGAGTCTGAACGAATTTCATCAGTATATATATAGTAAATAATGATGCTGAACGTGGACCTCTCTGTGGAACACCAATTTTGATTTCTGATTTATCACAGTACTGTTTTTGTAGTTTTACTTGTCGAGACCATCCTTGTAGGAAGTCCGCCAGCCAGTGGATAAACCACTTTTCTTTAATGAAATTAGTTAAGTCACTAATGTGACGATTTGGCAAAACTGTGTTAAAGGCGCTTGAGGAATAAAAAAACAAGACTTCGGAAGCGGTCGTATCTCTTATATAATCCCTGAAACTATATATGGACAAAAGTAAGTATGGCATCAGTACAATAAGCGCCTTTTTTTGTATGCAAATTGGTTTTGATCAACCCTTGTAATTATAGACTGCATTTTATATGGTATCAGTATTTTCTGCATGCTTTGTACCTCAAAACCTTGGTGGCAAAAGTTCCAGGCCAGGGGTACCCGTCCACCAATTTTGGTTATGTGTGTATTACAGATTTTGAGTTATAAGCGACACAAAATTAATTATTACATACGCACACACGCGCGCACACACACACACACACACACACGCCCCCACACACATATATACACACGCACGGACACACGCAAAACTTACCAAATTTTGTCCCGTTCTAAAAACCTATGACCCCTGACCCTTAATATGGGGTCATCATACGAGACCCCCTGGTGCGCCCACCAGCCCCTTAATATCAAGAAGGGGGAGGGGGGGGGGGGTGGCCATGTAGTGCAGGATGCATAGGTAGTTTTTTGCCTATACAGCAAAGTGACTACAATTTCTCATCCACATATATATGTATATGTGGGTAATGAGATAATAAGAATACAAACTGAGGCACAATTGGACAAAATCTTTTTTAAACACAAAAGAAATCCTAAAAGTAGTAAGTTTTAATTTCAAAGAAGGTCAACGATACATTATCAATACATTTGAGGTCAGTTGGGAGGCTCTTTTAGCCACCAGTCTGCCAGTGGGGACTTTTAGTCATAGTGGGATGGTTTTTCAACAACCATTTCATGTAAGTAACTGGGAGCATAGCATTTCATGCACTTAAATACTTGTAAGCTAATTTTATATTAAATTCTTTGTTTAACTGGTAATCAGTGAAGGGACTTCATAATAGCGGCAATGTGAGAGAATTTGGGTAGTCTAAAAATCAACCGAGCAGCACCA
>JAIGNY010001647.1:1525000-1567500 GCA_020152595.1 Chiridota heheva | reverse complement strand
TCAATTCACTTGATTGGTAAACTGTGACATTGCCCCTTGACCAGATACAGAACGTAATACAGCAAACAAGTGATATACAGTAATAATTGAGGGAACGCAATCCAAATAGAAAAATCAAAAGGTGAGAAACAATAGACTGATAATCATGGTTGTAGAGATATTAGATAATTGTTTTAAATATTGACTTGTTGAAAATTCGATCCCAAGTTAGGGAAAAGCTAGTCTCATAGGCTTACGGGACTGTTTTCAATGGGGGCGGGGGTTGTAAAGATCTCGTGGACTGATAAGACAAAATAAGCTGGTGTAGATATTCGATAATTGTTTAAGATTCAATCTGAAGTTAGGGATAAGTTAGCTTCATAGGCGTACGGTATTATTTTCAATTGAGGAAGGAAGGGAGGGGGAAGGGGGAATTTCAGAGAAACATATGTTCGTACTGTTGTACATGCATGCAAAACTGAAGGTTAACTTTCTTGGTTCTGGTGCGTTATTTAGGGTGGATTCAGATGGGGGTTGGGGTGGGGCCGGATCCATCGCGTGATATTTTTCCAATTGCACTATTTGTGTACAATGAGATCATTCTTAGTTACGTTTTATGTCAATTTTCAGGAAATTTCATTCAATGTTTAGTAAATCTCTCCAATCTTTGGGAAATTTTCTTCATTGTCGTACAGATTTCGGAAATTTTCCTTCATTTAGGGGCAATTTTTTTAAAGATTTTCGGTAGCTTTTGTTCAATTCTCTGGAAATTTACTTCTTTTCGGGACAAATTTGGTCAATATTCGAGAAATCTCTTTTATTCTTCGAGAAATGTCCTTCATTCTCATGCACTTGTCGGAAAATTTCCTTCATTTTGAGGCAATTTTCCCTGCATTTTCGGTAGCTTTTCTTCAATTTGGGGGGAAAGTTCCTTCTTTCTGGATATATATTGTAAATTTTTCTTCGATTCTCGGAACATTTCCTTCATTTCAGGGCAATGAAAGTTTCAGGAAACCTTTTTTAATTTTGGAGAAATTTGATTCATTCTCGCACAATTTTACGAAACTTCACTTCATGTTGGGACAACTTTTCTTTGGGTTTTTGGTAAAATTTCTTCAGGTTTCGGAAAATGTCCTTCATTTTTGGGCAATTTGCGGTAAATATTGCCAAATTGTACCAAAATTCTCGATGATTTACCTAAATTTTTCTGCAATATGTTGTTTCCAATTTTCCAATTTTTCCTATCAAAAGAAAGCATGGAATAGGAAAGGTGATATCCTTTCAGGGCGTACGTTTACCCCTGCTCCCCGCTTCCCAGTACCAGAAGACTCTGCACCCTTATAAGTTCCATTAATGATGACAGAACTGATCATAAAACACTTTATCACATCATCACTGGTTTAGTTTGGCTTGCCTTAACATTTTATCCTGGCTCCGCCCCTGGCGTTACTTCCTTATCAGATAGTTCGCACGTATTACTGAAATGGTTATGCTGTCAGCAGCGATTTTTTTAAAACAATTAGGTAATCCCGCCATCCATATATCATAAAGCAAAATTTGTTGATAATGATAAACACGAACACATCTGTCCAACGTAATTTTGTTTTGCTTTTTTGAAAAGTGAATCAAAAACGCAAAGTTAAAATCTAAATTTTCAATTCTCCCATTTCTGATTAATTAACCTGATTAATTTACCTTTTTTTTCTAAGTTTATCTATCTATTACAAAATGTCAAAAAGAAAAATTAGAAATTTGCCGGAAAAAGTGTGTATATGCTGCCCGAATTGCACCCCGTCCTGTGCGCCTATGGCTAGCCTGGAGCGCGTATAAGATTATTTTCTAATTGACGGTCCTCCAATATTCATTAGAAGTAAATTTCAGTACAAAGTAGTGCATAACTTAACACTTTGAGGAAAGTTTTCTCTCTGTTTATATATTTATTTGCTATTATGAAAAAGGGAGAAAATCATTGGATTCATCATTTATTACATTTTCAAATATAATTAAATGATTTATGAAAAGCAAAATACACGAAGAAAATATTTCGTTTTCTTTCAGAATTTTAATATCGGAAACATTTAACATGTACCCGACGCGACTGTCAAGTGTAAGGATTAAGAAACATTCAACTAAAGTAACAGATTCAATACTGTTAAGCCATTATCATTCCACGTATGATATCTTTTATCTAACCTTTTAAAAGATTTATTTGGTTTTTATCCAAATTCTGCATCCTAAATGAAAATTGACAGTGGAGGTTATGTCCTTCAGAGTTACAAAGGACTTGCAGCAATAGTAAAGGTCAGTGGTTTATATGGCAAATGTATGATGTAACGAGGATTTGATGAAGCAAAATGCAATTAAAAGCTTCCAATGTGTAAATGCATATGTATATAAAATGTATTATTAAACTTTTTTAATTTTCTGAAAAATGTACATACAAATTGCAAAATGCCAATATACATGCTCCGTTAAAGAACATTAAATTCGAACCCTTTCCTTCATCACCATTTTAAGACGCCAATCTATTAGATATTACTTAATCGTGCTTGTTCAGATTATCATGAGTAGTTATATATTTCTGATATATTTTATAACTTTTTGGTATAATTGTGTGACGTACTCTACGTTCAAGGGTCTACAAATATATTTTCATTAATATTACTGATTACTGACTCCTGCGAAATACCGGCCGGGCCTCTGTGCATATAAGACACATGTGATCCCCATGAACGATGTGGGGGAGGTTGCCAGTCATGTGGGTATTTTTCTGGCTGGTTTTAATGGAGCGTGTTCACAATTCAACATATTGAAAAACATGAACAAGTACGTTCGAAATAGTATACGTCGCCCATACATAACACGAACGTGCAATGATTCAGTAAGCAATTTGCATCTGGATAAAATGAAAGTGATGAACTGCCTTTTAAATTGAAAATCACTAAGAATAAATTAGATCAAAACAACTTATTTTTCAAGTTCCATTTGTTGCGCGTACTTCAAAGGGTATAAAAACTTCGGTAACGATTTCAAATTGGAAGCGAAATAAGGAATGGTTCCCTGAAATAATTTAGATTTATTTTTCCACTTGACCATTAATGTAACTTATTCCTTGCAAAAAGAATAATTACGCTTGATTTCCAATGAAAGGAACAAAATGTTTTACGTGTCCGGAAATATATTACATAATCATATTACATGAGCAGGATCTTCTTTGATATTTCATTTTATATCATCACCTGCACATTTCATTTACGACAAACATCCGCATTTTAAATGACGTCTATAAATACCAATAAGTCTCAAAAAATAATATATAAAAAACAAAACAAGAACGGTATACCTTCCAGAAAACTTTTGTAAACATTTTATCTAATAATTATACTAATTTGAGTCTTCACAAGTTTGCAACTTTTCTTTAATCATACCTACAAAAAAACAGAAAAAACTTGATTATAATGTTTTTTATCCGAAAGAGAATGGGAATTGATGGAGTGATTGTATTTTGTGGTACTGATTGCTTAATATGATCTCAAAGAAGATACCATGGTAGTATCTAACAAGGACTAGGCAAACCTCTTTTCATTTCACTTCCCTTCAAAATGATTGGACAGACCAAGAAGGGAGTGCGATAAAATTATATGTGAAAATACTTTCGTAAAATTCCTATTAGATTGGATTATTCTCATAAACAAAATGACTCTTATTTGATTTTCATTCAGATTTAAATTTGGATCCTTTGATAATCCATATGTTCTAAACGAGAGAGAATGCACTCTGTCCATCAGTTCATGCAAAACATTGTTTACACCCACGGAGATTATAGCCATGATAGTGGTAGAATATGTCCTAAGATTGCTCCAGATGTCTTAACCCATAGTTCAGGATTTTCTAACCTACCACAATAAGCAAAAATCTGCCGAATCCACTTGGAAGGGATTTCATATTTTCACTGAACATATTAATTTTGTTGGGTAAAGTAATCCATGGCAGGTACTCTCCTTGAAAATGAGGAAAGTCTTCAAGGTCAATCTTTTTGCACAAGCAGAAATGAATAAAACTCAAAACATGAAGATCTAAAATGTAATTTATGATCTCATTTGTTATATTTTGTTCCAGTTCGGGCATTTCAAGTGTTTTCTGGATTGTTCTGGTATGGGGTGTGGGATCTTTTGGATCTGGAATACAGAATCTATTTGTCTATTACTACTTTGTCACAAGGGCCTCGTCTCGATTCACTTGAAACTTGTTCACTGTCGTTAAGCTAAAGATTCACATCAAGGTTACCAAACAAGGTAGCAACGTCTAAGGTTTAAGAAGATGCCTTGGTGTGAAAGTTCCAGGAAAATCCGTAAAGGCCTCTGCTTTCTTAAATCTCGCCCTATGGCTGAGTAAGCTGTGTTCAACAGAGGTTAAAAACAAGAGATAAATATTGACCTTTTCCACTTTTACTAATGTATATAACCTAAAACAAAATTCTTTTAAATCAGTTTTGTCATTAAATGTAAGGTTGACAAAAATGGTATTTACGCATTTTTATCTTTTAAATGAAAACAAAGGGACAAAAAGATGACAATTACCTGTCAGTTTGTATTGTTTTCATTGAAGTGACGAAAACATTAATTTTACCAAGCGTAACTCGTTCAATTAAAGTTCGATATCAAACGTGCAAGCTCAAAAATCTCAATTAAGCATCTCTTGTAAAAAGATGCAATTGTGAGTAATTGGTTACTTTACTCTTTCTGGAAGCTAGAGAGGTAAAATTTCGAAATTAAAAAATTGAAAGCGAAGCGCTTCAATTCATATGAATGAAAAAGAAATCAATAACAGTTTGAGGCATCTATCAGACTATGCGACTAAAATTTCAGCTTCTTCGAGAGTGTAAATTCTATAAAGTGAGTGTGTGGAGACAAAAATCAAAATTTGTTGGGCGTAGCATTCTTCACAATGCATTACGCCCTCAATAAACTATAACTGTTTTCGTAGATTATACAAAGCTGCGCTTTATTGCTGACAACATTTGTTGTTATATCTCCAATTTCTACGTTAAAGAGCCAGTAGGCCGAAAAGAGAGGGTGCAATTTTTCAGAGACTCACAAATATTCAGCAAAGCAAGTTGACTTTCGTGGAGAGCTATAAAACTTCTCTAACACCAATAGTGATCTGTTTACACCAAGCAGTTATCTGAGATTCGTAAGAAAGATGTTTTATCACTCTGGTAGGCAATAAGGTCAGTGAATATATGAATTAATCTAGGCAAAAGACGCCCCTCTTATAGGTCTAGCCTAATTTAAGTGTACCCTTCTTATGTTAAAAAAGACGATATATTTAATCTGATTCTATAATTCAATTTTACTGTAAGACCCATTCACATAGTCATAAGAGAATGCTATGCATTGTATGATATAATGAGTGGTGAGAAAGTAAAACAGGAATGTATGTTTGGGATGTGTTTTTGTGAAATTGTCCGAAGTGTTGAAAAATGTAATTCGAATTGACAATTACACGTTTTAATTTCTTGTGATGTAATAAAACGCAAGAAGAAGCAACTTATACTTTTTTTGTAATCCGTCATTATTTCATACCACCTGACTGTCTAATGATGAATCTTTCTGATGCATTAAAGTTTAATACATCATCAGAATGCATTAATATACATATCTGAACAATTTCGACAAAAATTATGTATACGTTGTTTTGACCACAGAATAGCACTAGCCTACTTTTACAGAACACTATGAAACACTAATAAGAAAAACGTACTAAAAAGCATGTGTGATAAATAATTCATCCTGTACCGTGCCTAACATGTTGTTAAATGCAGGAATATAAATACAGAAAATACAAGAAACTAATCCCATATGTTGGGTTTTGTTTTATTATTATATACACAAATTCATGTTTAAGTCGCGAATTTCTATAAATTAAGGTTTTGAATAAGACATTTATAAAGTAAAAGCAAGGTAAATTAATATGATTATTTTGTTTATTTCTTCTGCATATTTCCTATAATGTTGTCAATAATATTGTCTATAAAGATAATGTAGGCTGTTTTTTGGAGACCGCATACTCAACATTTGTGAATAATAATTGACTTGGAAGCTGATTCTTGAAGATAAAGTCCCTTATCTAAGATTGCGTTGTGTAACATAATACCTCAGTTCATTGCCCAATTTTTCAATCGTCCTCTTTGTCAAGCTGCGATATCTGTTTTTCTCATTTGATCTTTGCATATTGTCTCATATAACACGTAAACGGAATACCAACTACAGAAAAGGTGTCAAGTAGTTATATTTATCTCTTTAAGGCTGTTAACCTTAGTGACAAACTTGGTAAAAGGGATTCTAAGATCTTGCATCTAAAGATATTATTGATATGGTCCTTTTGTAAACTTACAATTGTTTTGTAGGTATACAATTCATTCATTCTTCCACACATACACATTTTGTTCCAATAAACATATGACTGATATTAACTGATATAAGTCATATATTTTCTATTTAAAGAGATGTGCAAGGATTGTTGCTGATGCAAAGTGAGATGCTTCTTCTTTTGAAAATATCAACAATTCAGAATGGGTCCCTATCCCATACCAACTATTTTTTAAGTAGATGTAATGTGCATTAATGCATAATATAATGGACGATTTATCACCATTTTATGTACAAACCAAGTTGACAAAATAACAAGAAACCCATTCCTATTCCACCCGACAAGCACAACAGAGGCAGCTAAAATGACTATGATGTGTCACACCGATTACTTGAAGAAATATTTCGGTAATAAAGAAGAACTGGTATGGAATAAACTCAACATTCAGGGGGAGTAGCGCCAGAACTTTCCCGACGAGGTCACTATCCTCCCAACAAGAGGATAAAATTCGTAATAGATATCATACATACCACTAAATTCTATCGATGAATAGAACAATTTTCTCTGCTGGGGTTGTTTTACAGGTATTTTCCTATTTGTATAATCATAATAAGCACGTCTATCTTTTCCAAGAAACACACATTACTCCTGAGGTTGAAAGGTTTTGGAAAATACAAATGGGGTGGGCATATCATCTTCTGTCATGGTACTTCCGCAGTCGGGGTGTTTGTATTCTCTTTAAGTCATTTAAAGTTTTTCCATTCATGATACTGTTATTTATGACAACGGTCGGCTGATTTTAGTTGATATCATTATTATGCATAAGCTTTTTAATATTGCTTCTTTATATGGCCCTAACTTAGATAAACCCACTATTTTTGACCATCTGTGTTCTAAATTACTTGTTAGTAAGCATGATTATCTTATTTTAGAAGGTGATTTTAACTTTGTTTTTAATTTGGACCTGGATAAATTTGGTGGGAACCATCGGACTAACTTTAATGCTAGAGATAAATGTTTGAATTTAATTGATATTTGGCGTGATAGAAACTTCCATAAAAAAGATTTCACCTGGACTTCCAACATCACAAACGATATTCATTGCAGGCTCGATTTATTGTTGTTCTCCCGGAACCTTTTACATTATGTAGTTAACAGCAATTTTACTCCTGGTTTTATTTCAGATCACTATATTTTTAACCTTAATATTAATGTTTACGATGAAAAAGGGGCTTTGGTGATTGGAAATTTAATACTTCGTTACTCTCTGACTCAGAATACATCACTTTAATTATCTTATTTTAGAACTACTAGATAGCTATAGGGACAGAGACCCTCTTTTTCAGTGGGACTATATCAAATATTCCATTCAGAAGGTTTCTATTATTTATAATTAAAAGAAGGCAAAGGAAAGAAGGTATTATGAGTACAAATTTATAAAGGAAATTTCTTTGTTAAGGCACTCTCATTATCAATGTAATTCTGCTGCTGACTTACATAATTTAAACCTTGCTAGAAATAAATTGCAACATCTGTATGATTACAAACTTTGGGGTATTATAATTCGTTCAAGGGCTAGATGGGGTGGGAAGGGAGAAGAAAAAAACACTAAATATTTTTTTGATCTCGAAAAACTCAATAGAAGCAACAACGTTATACGCAAACTTAGAAGGGAAGACGGATCTTATACTTCTAGTAGCTTTCATATCCTTTCTGATTCACGTGACTTTTATCATTCTTGGTATTCTAGTGGAAACTGATCTATCTCTTATTTGAGTAATTCATCTTCCATTAATCACCTTTCAAGTAATGACGCTGCTACCTGTGACGGGAAATTATATATAGTTAAAATGCAAAGCGGCCTTGTTTTCTTTCAGCAACGATAAAAGCCCTGGTAGTGATGGTCTAACTGCTGAATTCTATCAATTTGTCTGGCTACTTATAGGGTAATTTGTCATAAACTCACTAAATTTGGCATACGATAGTCTCAAAGTGTTCGATGAACTTGTAATAACTCTTATCCCGAAGCGCAAAAAGGATCACACTCTTATTAAAAATTATCGCACGATCTCAATGCTTAACATTGACTACAAACTTGGTGTCAAAACTTTAGCCACAAGACTAAAAAATGTTATACCTACTTTGATCAATCCAAATCAAAGAGGTTTTATTCAAACAGATTTTATGGTGAAAATGTTCGTTTTATTTTAGACTTATTGGATTATTGTAATGAGCGTAAAATTCCCGGCTTTTTATTATTACTCGATTTTGAAAAAGCTTTCCATAGGTTAGAGTGGAATTTTATCTTCAGCTCTTTAGAGTTTTTTAAGTTCAATAATAGTTTTATTACATGGATCCGTACTCTTTATTCAAATGCCTTCGTCTGTGTCTGTAATAATGTTTTTCCCCCTCCTTCCCAATTCCAAGGGGTGTACGCCAAGATTGCCCTCTAAGCTCTTATATCTTTACGTTATGTGTTGAAATACTTGCTCTGCAGATTAACTGTTCTGTTAATATTAGAGGCATTTCTGCTTTAGGTAATGAGGTGAAAATTACTCAGTTTGCTGATGCTACTTGTATTTTTTTAGACGGTTCTTATTCAAGCTTGAGAGCTGCTGTTGAAATTATTCAAATTATGGAACAATCATCAGGTTGAAAGCTTAACTATGATAAGTCTAGTAATTTCCCATCAGGCCGCTCTGCTTCTAATAAACCACGTTTTCTTGATAAGTTTAAGTTTTGATGGACCCTACGTCCAAGTCACCGTTTTAGGGATTACTTTGAATAATTGCAAGGACAATCTTTTTCGCCTTTATTACTCTCCCAAATTGTCCTGTCTTAAAAAATATTAGATCTGTGGTCCGTTCGTGACCTTATCCCATCAGCAGAATTGTAATCCTCAAGACCTTGGGCATTTCAAAGCTTGTTCCTAGGATTTCACTGCCATTCCTAGGACTTGGAGGGGAAATATGACTCCCTTTGACAGGCAGTTTGCTGATATTGTTCCCATTTGTATTGATTGATTGATGATTGATTGATCGATTGATTATTGATTGATTGATTGACCCTTGATTTGGTCGAGATTTTTAAGTCGTTGTTATAGTATATTTCCAGACAGCAATTTAAAGATATTAATGATTTTATATTTTTTCTTCTAGTGTCTATTATCCCGCGGATCACGCCAATATTTAAGCTTGTGTTTTAATTGTTTTCTTTCAATGATGGTATATTTCTTCGTGTCTGTTTGTTTGTTTGATTTGCTCGAGTTTATCCCTTAAGTTTGATCTGATTTTGTAGTTTTGTACTGTTTCTAATTTTCATTATCTTTTTATTCAATTTGTGTAATTCTTTTTATTTGATTTGTTTTTTACTTGTCATGTCTTTTTTGCCAAGTTCAACTGTTTATGTACGGTTCTAATCATGACACCATGGTAGATCAAACAAGTATTGCATGCGCCACTCTATCTGAAGAAATATCAATAAATAAATATGAGGATATCAAAAAAGGGGAAATTTCAGAAAGTTTTGACAAGTCAATGGAACACCCCTAAAAAGTGTACAATTGTTCTCTGATTGTTTTACTGTAAATAAAGACAAGACATATCTTCATATTTAATACTCAGAACTTAAAAAGAGTGGAAAAGAGGCCATTTGTAGAGATATTAAGGAGAATAGTTAGCACAGCGCACGGCTGAGATGCTGGAGGTTCCGAGTTCAAGCCTCGGTCACACAGCTATGCAAACAGATACGTTGAAGATCAAAGCGGAATCATATCGTCTGCATCTCCTACTCCTCATTCAGCTGTTGAGAAAAATGACAATGGTTGGATGGTGCACACCGTCTTTCGGAGGGGACGTTAAGTTGTCGGTCCCGACTGCAGGAGAGTCACACCTGCCTGGTTCTCTGAACACTACTCGAGAAGAGAAGCGTGAAAACGCGGTGCTCATTCACTTTTCCTTTCAAGTACTAAGATCATGTGCGCCAATAGGGAGCCGGAGAACTAGTTTGTTAGTTGTAGAGCGCATTGAATAGCTCTTTAAACTTGAAAATGCGCCATATAAATTCCACATATTATTCATTTGTTTATTATTATATGCGAGAGAATTTGAACTTTGAAATGAATTTATAACGTTTGTTTGATGGACATTAGTAAAAAAACAGCATTTTGTATATTTCTTGACCATTTGAAACAAATTCTTGCTACACTGGAACAACGAAAGTGGATGTCTAAAGTTTGACTTTCGGTTTGAAATACTATTTTCACGGTCAGCTGGTTGAATTTGTTTTTTGTTTATAGAATTTGTGCAAACTCTATATGTCTTTCTAACCATCTATTCACATCTTTAGATATAAGAAACAACAATCCAGTATTGTGATATAGTAAATCAAAAGATTGTCCTCATCAACCGATTGAGCACTACTAAAACAAAGTTACCAATTACCGGAAATACCTCAAAGCAGTTTAGCAGGCGTTTACGCATTGAAAAGAATACAATAATGCAAAAGAAATACAAAAGACTAGTTGGAACATAAAACTTAATTGTTGTTTATTCAGCTTAACTAACAATCATTAATGAAAAATGAATTCAGACTTGTTCCTTTCAATTGAATAAATTCTACTCTAAGATTCGTTTTAATCTATAAACTATGAAAGACAATCAATTTTTGCCTTGGGTGAAAAGGTATGTTTTATCAATAACTGGGGTAAATTTTTGAGGGACAAAACTCTCGTCGCGAAGCTGAAATTTTTTCCTGGAAATATTTCTGTTTACAAAATTACAAAGGATACAATATATTCTAACTCTTTTTGACTGAAAACAATTTGCTTCATCAAAAGTGCAATTTAGTTAAATATCACACTATATCGTATTGCGTTTAACAGTACGCCACATCAATCCATTTTTACAAGATTATCACTGAAAAATATGAAATGCACTTGCCAAATATGGTAAATTAAATGCAAAATATTTTCAGGATGTTTAGGCTGAATAGTACATTTCTAACCTAGTTTTCTTTCTAAAAAAAATAGAAGATGCCATTTTTGGATATTTCTAAGATCACATTACATCTTGACATTAAAGTACTATATCTGTATTAATACTGAGTTGCGAGAAGATCGTCTATATTTAAATATCAAGAGTAGAAAAGGCAATGTCCAAAACATTAAAACAACATATCAATATTCTTATTCGCGCAAACGCTGTTTAATTCCTCTCAATAAGAGCTATCACAAAAATGATGTCTAGGGTTAAAAATAATAGTCTCCGGAATAAATTTTTAAAATCGAAATGGACCAAATAAACGATTACAAAAAATATCTTAATCATTTGAAAATTATTAGCAAATACCACTCTTTTGTAAATTTCATATGATACTTATGCAGATCACTCATTTTCTTTTATAGCTTATCATTTAAAAAAGATTGAAGCAATTCTATGGAACTTCAATACGATTATCTTTTCAGTCAATCTGGCGACTATGGGCTTAAGCTTTTCTTCCATTCTCTTTCACATTGAGATGATAGTATTACACATTACTCACATTTCCTATTAACAATTAATAGAATGAATGACAATTACGTAAAATCTAAATATTGCTGTGAAAGATTAAGCTAAATTAAAAGACATCGTGTTGCTAAATGTTTCACCGTATTGAATTGTTTGCTTTCAGACATATGAATATGTAATACGGCTTATCATACAGATCTTGAAGCAAACCAATTAATCCTTTGACTAAACAAGTAACCCAATTCTCGAACAGCAGAGGAACAGGATATTTTGTACAAAGATATACGTAGAGAAACGTAAAAAGCAAGTATAAGATTTTACCCGTTGTTTCATTTTTTATGCATGAGTTGTTTGGCATTTGCAGAAACTACATGAATTCGATTTTTGTTTTTCATTTTTCATTCAAAATTATGCATGCAATTGATAATTTGAATTGTTTTTGAAAGCATTATTGATTGATTTTATTTCATCATTTTGCCATTGTTTGAAAGAAATAGCTTGGACAAAACAATGACAGAACGCAATTATTTATGTATTGTTTTTAGTAATGTTTATAGATGAAAGTCTAGAGCTAAAATATTGATCAGTTATGTCAAAAATGCATTTATTTCTCATAATATATATGAGTGAATATGTATACAAGAGATAGCTATCATGTTTTAATGACACAGTGCTTAACTTTCAATTTTTGACAAAAAGTGGTATTTTGCGCTTCATTTGGATGGTAGTACATTGTTCTATACATGGAACTGCAAACAGGATTATGAATGATATATAAATGGCTTAAAGGGTTGAGGATACTTGCAGTACGATGTATATGGTAAAATGCTTAAAGTTCGCGAATACTTATGCTGGTAAAATTCTGACAAAGTTATTTGAAGAACCACTTTCCTTTACTAGTCATCGTTGAATTGAACACTATAATAAAGAATAGTATTACTATTTTTATAAAGTAATTTTGCTAACATGAAAGGAACTTTGCAACAAAACAACAATCACAGATGAGTTTTGGCAAGTGTTAAAATTGAATATAAAATTACATAATTGGATATAATTGAAATGATATTGATTCTAAACGAGGTTTTAAGATCATATAAAACTATCCTCAAGATACAAATGCATAGTATTCAAGAAGAATAGTAATGAAAATGCAATTTATCTAAAAATAAATTGAGTTTACAGCAATCTATAATTTTCAGTGTCAACTGTCAACATATCAATGATATTTCATAACTTTAATCATTTATTATCAAATTATAAACACAGAAAGTGTAGTTAAATATCACATGTATAAAACTGTAACTCCAAGATAGAAAAAAATAAATTTATCCTTGAAGAATAACTTCTTTTCGAAAGACAGGCTTTGGGAAGGTAGCCTCATAGTTATCGACGCAATTTAAGCTGTTTTAATGAGAGTTACACACACCCAAACCTTTCTTTAGCTCAAAATGGATTTTGTTTTCTGTTTCTGGAATAAAAAGGTTGAATAATCTGAAGCTTTCTGGTTAAATAACTTCTTTCTCTCTAGTCAGCACTCACACTCATTAGATATCACCCACTGAAAGGCTGATATATTAAAGTAAATATGGAAATGAAGACTTTAAAAGAAGAAATATATGAACTTGTGTTATTTGGTCTAGGTTTGCTTGAACTTGCATGGTGAATATGATTGATTATTATGAAGGAAAAAACAAACTTTCGTTTTCTCAAATATATTTACAAGTAGGTTAACAAAAGTTTTAGAAATGAAGATAGGATTTAGCAATGGATAATGAAGGTTTATGACGGATATTAGTTTCACATCCCAAAAATATTTTCTCTGACGGATTCAAAATTTAGACTAGACAACATTGCATCTGGGTTTGATATTAGAATAGGATAGTACCTTGGCATATCGCGGTCCCAAGTGACGAAAAGTTTATCTTAGGCTGAAGTTTTATTAAAAGGACGTTTTTACTCCCACTCATGAAAAAAAAAAAACCTTACCAAAAAAAGCAATTATGCTTTCTATCACAATTTGAAATTTCCTTGTAAATACCTTGATACACCTCATGATAAAGGATGTTACGATCATTTACTTTTCATTAAAAGTTAGGAACCCCTCCTAGGGGGAAATGACTAATATGTTTCCAGAAATAAGATATATTGCGCAAATTAATGTCTCGCTCCTTAATTATGTTGTTCACTTAGTCTTGTAACTAACAAGTAAGTCATTTAATGTTAACTTGAAAAATAAAAAAGGTAATGTAGGTCTAGCAAGATGAGGTTTAAGTATTGGATCTTGTTCACAATACAGCAAGAAGAAACTTGATGTTATATTCAGCTAATGTGGTTATCATCATGATCAAACTACTGAACTAGGAGGACTGCGTTCACGTCAATAACTGAATTCCAGTCGACTTAGTTATAAAGTCTTTTATTGTGTTTTACTCTATTCACTTACGATACACAAAGCAGATTTAGATTATTCCCTTTTGATAGATTTTGCTCTATGGCAGGTCTAGGCTGCCTTAAATAAATTTAGTGTCGGAAAAATTACAATTTAAGGAAATTCAGTGCCGATGGAATTGTCACAATGTGTAATTTATCGTGATATAATGCCTCCAGATACTCACTTTGGGGGTTCAAAGTTATTTGCATAAATTTGCATATACAATAAAACTGACCATAACTTCGCTTCTAGAGCACTTAGGGATTTGGTTTTAGGAAGAAAAATAATCCATCTTTGATATTTCCATGACACTTAAATGGCGCCTATATTGGATTTCAAAATGGCCGCCGAATAAATTTTAAAACCTTCAATTATTTGACTTAAAATCCTTGAAACACATTTATTTTCTAGTAAACTGTACCTATTTTTAATACCAAATAATCCCAAAACTATTCAAATGGCCGCCATTTATACAATACAACTACCTATAACTTCGCAGACGCAATTTTGCATATCTTCAAAAATCCATAAGTGACCAGGGTCTGTAGGCCTGACCCTTTTCGATGCTATGTTAATCTTTTTATTGCTTTTAATGTTATATAGTATGTAATTGTTCCACTAAGATGAGAATGCATACCATCCAGCCATCCATGGTTATTCTTTTACTGTTTTTTATTTCTCGCTTCATCACAACGCCGCCAAATTGACATCATCGTCATCAATTTCCATGGTCAATTCTGATCTTACAGCATTTTTGCAGAATTGGCCCCTACAAGTAGGGTGATTTAGGCCTATTTTTCAAGTGACACAGCAAAAAAAGCACCAAATTTTCCACAGAGACTCCTTGGAACCTGCTCTTTAACATTATCTTAGGTGTCCGCGTGATTTTTTACGCATGCGCGTAAAAGATAAAATGAAATGGCCGCCATTAATAACCAAAAATCATTTGAAGCGTTATAGGGGCTACTTAAAACCTAAATTGGTGTAAAACCCGGGCATTGAAAGGGCCATTCAGGCTATTATGGGTAGAGCGCCCTTAATTTCTCACAAAACGAGCTAAACTTTATTGCGAATAGGTAACTTCAAATCATTAATTATGCCCCTGGTTTTAATATTTTCAATTAAAGTGCTGTCATACTCAAAGAATCTTGTAATGATGCATACCCCTCAATTGGAAATGTGTCACTACTAAACATCTTCACTGTTCTTACTTGCTGATGTTCCTGGATTGCCTCCAATACATTGGAAACACAACGTATTGTACAATCTAGATAAGCTTTGCCACATTTGCATCTGAAACAGTCTCCACTGCAAAAACATTTGATCTGCTCCCTATATGCTCTGGACACCTCCGCGATGGTTATGGACCAAATTGGCACCCATGATTCTGACACCTTGACCCAAGCAAGTCTCTGATCATACACGAATGACTCTGCAATGTCCGCATAGGTCTGCAAAGCATGCGGACCGACTTCTTGCCCTTGCCTTTGAAAGTGAATGTGGTATCGCATCCACTTAATACATAAAACACCGGTAGAGCTCTTAATCCTGGTTTCCCAAGGCTGTTACATATTGCGTTGTTACTGTAATATCTGTACTTCTTGCCAATGCCAAAGGTAACCCAGATGTTTACCAAAGGATGAGTCGCAGCAAGCTCATAAAATGCACCAAAAAAATGATAACTTCATCTATTTCCACAGTACGTATTTTCATATTCATCATAATCTGCCAGTGCGTGAAGTATGTGCTATACAACCCTTGTGTCGGCTTCCTACAGTCCTAGTTGCAATTTACCATGGAGTTCTTGGAACCAACGGATACAGCAGATTCTCCCGATGTAATGTGCACCTCCTCGCCTGGTAGACAGACAAACTTGACAACATTAGATGTCAGAATGACCAACAGTTCCATTTTGTTTTTTTGTTCACGTAGAAAGCCCATGGATTTCACTAGAAGCTTAGTCTGGCCTGAATCCTTTCTTCGAACACCCTTCTCTCTTTTTTCCCTGGTTTGGTTCTTAAAACTGTCTGCAAGGTTAGTGTTCCACAAGACATCCAATCTTGAGGCATTCTGCAGCTTATCCAGGTAAAGTATGAACACCTTGTCTGCATATTCAGTGAAAGTGCTGACTGTTGTAATTGGCAGGCAGTGCACGATTACAGCACCATCAAGTACAATGCAGTCATAAGTTGAAGGTGGCGCCAGTTGCCTTGACTGCTCAAGACATTTCAGAAGTTCAGATTTAGTATTCGATAATTTAAAATGAAGCCTGCCATAGTCTGATAGAGAAGGCGGGAAGCATTGTATTTCATGGACAAAGAATTCTTTTCAGTCGCCGTCACGATCCTGCATGAAGATGTATATTTAACCAAAGAGTGCCACATTGTTTTCGAGCACTTTGATCTTCTTTCCTTGCATTGTTGTTGTTTTGGTTTGAGTTTTCTTATGATGTGGCCGTGGATGGAAGGGATATATTTGTAAGTACACTCTTGGAAAGCTCCTTACATTTCTTCAGCCCAGTGTGCCCCAAGGTGCGCAAAGAGGATACTACTGATCCATCTACACAATTGCGACTGTCAAGTGTTTATAGCTCTCGGAAATCATCTACAGAGGGATTGATTAATCTTTCAAAGGTTTTAGAAAGGCTATTAATCTCCTTCTGAAAATTTGTTATGTGATGCAAGACCCTGCTTATGGTTCTGAAAATTATTGCAGCTATCTGGCTTACCATTAGGAAGGTATTCTTCTTTCAACCTGTCTCTGCAGTCGGGCCAACTCTGGCCCTGATAACGTCCAGTGCTTGAATGCATGTGGCTTATCTGTGAGCCCAATACACGTGCGAGAGCCTTTCACATGAGCATTCCCCTGTCCATGAGCCTGGTCAACTGGTATTGAAGAGAATTTTTTCCCGTATTGGAAAGGGCCCAGTGACCTTGCTCTTCAATCCCATCCTTGATAGGGCCATATCACAGATGTGAACAGGCATCCATCTTGAATAATTTACACAATCCATGGCAAGAACAAATGTGTAAGCTGCTCCAAGAATTCCACATATAAAGCAAAGTTATTTCTCTGTGGACCCTGACAAAGATTAGAACGAGGGTTTCATATCTCAGGATTAGATCCCAGAACATGAAGGTGGGACTCTTCGTTGCCATGCCATTCCTCCATGGAGTTGCAGATTGTTTATCCTTGGGAGCCCTCGAATAGCAGAAAATCCTCCTGTTGAAGGATTTGGAGGGAATTGGATTTGGTAAGCATGTCTTGTTCGAGTGGGATAGCTTAGCTTACATTAAAAAAAGAATCAGCTACACCAGAGGAAGCCACATCTGCTTCCACAAGCGCCCCAGTCCAGCCAAATCCTTCCAAAATATCTTCCAGATGGGCTATTTCTGTGTGCAGTCCATGTACCCATCATAGCAACATGTATTTCCTCACCGTGGGTATCGGGTCATTTATTCATTGTACCATCTGAGCTAGGACATATAAAGGCTGATTACATGCAATGACTGGAATTTGCCTCGGGTTGAGATACTACTAGTAAACGTGATTTTCAACTCACCATAAACTGTTGTACTTCCAAGAAAACATCAATTAATAGATCTTTATTGAGTGGCATGCCTTTTGTTCATCCAGTAACAGTTCCATATAATTATGAACTTGCAGCGAGCGATGCACACAATTATTAGTAGAAACTGAGGGCGCCCTTACCACGATAATGGCGGGAGTCTCTTTAAATTCCCTGCTGATATTGTAGTGTCAAAGACGAGGCCAGATGACATCGAAAATATATATTTTGATACCAATTTAGGTATTCAATGACTCACAGAACCCGAAAAATTGAAATTTATTTGAAGATAGTGGCCATTTTTTGTGTTATTTATGCGCATGTGTGTAAAAATCACGAAGACTTATAGGTTAATATTAATAAGCAGATCCCAAGAAGTATCTGTGCAAAATTTGGCACTTTTGTCCGCTGTGTCACCATTATTTCGCTAAGCCACCCTATGCTTCCTATTATACATTTGCCACATGCAGCAACACATCTCAGTCAAATTTTAACACATGAGCATGTTTTTAAGCTACATGGATTATTTGTTGTTGTCTTGCAGTCGCATCTAATATAGTGACTTAAAACATTCATGTATTCATTATGTACATTTTGACACCAAAATCAGTTTTATCGGACATTTTGTTACTGAGATGAGAGCTGTTTCATAAAAAGAATACCGGCATATGGCGGCCATCTTGGATGTCTAAAGTGGCCGCCAAACGGAATCTAAAACATCTTGTAAACATTAATTTTCTGTAAAAATATCAAAATTTACTATATATCCATCAAATAACTCACAAATACAAGTAGGATAAACCATTACTGTTCCTAAGCTACCTTCAGCAAAGTACTTGGGATAGGCTAGGTTAGGCTATAATCTATCCAAAAGTATTGGGACACAACCGCTCAAAATTTTTAAGTGGCATTTTCCCCACCTCCCCATTCAATGTTGTGCGCTTTGTAAAAAACATGGTTAAATTGCGACTTTCAACAATGATCGAGGGGAGTGGGGATTTTCATCAACTACTTTTGGCCACGATTGTAGGCGCAGGCGGATAGACAGGCCTAGGCCGAGGACTAACCAAACCAGCCAAAGATAACTATTTAAAGTTAATTATTCCATTATACGATATTCTGCTTATTTCAGACATGAATAACATGAATACTCACCAATCAATTGTAAAAAAAAAAATGCCAATGTTGTTTTTTTTGCTCTAAACTTTAGACCAATCACAGATCAGTCTTTTCAATTAGTTGCCAGAAAATCCAGTTATTATGTGAAATTCTGACTCTGTGTCAGAAAAGCAGCTATAACTCCTAAAATATAAATTGGAAAAATGTAAAAGTACCGTATTCGACATGATAAGTGTCAGGGGCGTTTACGATAATAAAAATGCACCAACTTTTAGGCCCGAAGTTAGTTGCTATAATGAGCGCCCACGCTCAGGTCCGCGCACAGTGTGTTATTCGAACTGCAATGTGCGTAGATATGAATTGGTTTTATTATAGCCCCACAATGACCACTACAAAAAATCATAAGCGTCACAGGCAAAATAAGCAAAGAAAGTAGCAAAACTTGAGTATTTGAAGTCTTCAAATTAATCCAATAGATTATGTTATCAGTCAAAAAATGTTGGGTGGGCGCTTATTAAAACAAGGGCGCTTAATACATTAAATACGGTATATATGTATATATATATTTGGAAAACTTAGTTAACAAGGAATCATATTAATTTATTTTTATCATCTTTTAATATTACCGTACTTGCTTTTTACGTCAAATGAATAAAGGTTTTTGAGATTTATTCGGCGGCTATTTTGAAATCCAATATAGCCGCCAGTTAAGCATCATGGGATATTATTGATGAGATGCTAGCTAAAAACATGGGGTTTATCACTAAAACCAAGTCGCTAAGTTCTTTAAAAGTGAAGTTATGGACAGTTTGATTATATATGCAAATTTATGCAAATAACTCAAAACCCCCAAAGTGAGTATTACGATAAAGTACACATTATGACGATTGCAACGGTACCAAATTTTCTTTGATTGTAGTTTTTCCCGACAAAGACCTAACAAAATCATAAGCTTAGTTGTTCGGCACTTCAATTAGTGGAAAGTATTTTCATGAATTGAAATACGCAATGGATGACAAAATCTGATAATATATTTTGTGTCTATAAAAAATAGGAAAATTCTATTTAGAATATCCCAGGCCAAAGACACTGCAAAAGTATGGAGAAATATAATTCATGACGGCCCAAATGGTTTTAAGAATTAGCTTATGTATGGATCAATGCTAACACTGCATACAACATTCATGATTCCTTACGTTTTATTATACCTACTGATATAATAATACTAGGCGTCCTGTTTTATATAATGCCCAACAAAAGGCGTTTGTAAAGTTCTGGCTTGGGGTGGAATCATATGTACACGCGCAGTGATGAGTTCGGTATGAATGTATCTGGTTCATCTAAAAACGTATACGGTCGTTTACTTTTAATCTATTTAAAGTAAACTTTCGTGTAATAAATTACTAAACATCTGATGTTAACAAATCTTTAAAGATAGAAAAAGATAGAAGCATTATGGTGAGGTTCTAAAAGCTCGTTTAAATTTTGAAAGTTATTAAATGGATGAAATGGAAGTAGCTGATGTTCCTAACTAAATACGAGAAGCAGTCCATTGAGACCAGTTCCTCAGAGAAATCGAATGCCAAATTTCATCACGACAGAGTGTTGAATATAAAACATGCGTCTTTCCTATTTTCAGAGAGTTAAAGGTTATATGCATTTATGATATATTATTTGCATTTAATGTGGTTTTTCAAAGATTACGGAATGACGGTGACTATGCCAACGTCAACAAATAAGATTGCCGATATAGAAAATCTGTTATCAATTGCGCTTGAAATGAAAAGAATCACAGTGGGGCTTCTCTACAAAAATGTACCCAAATGATGTAAAGCAATGGTAATCCACTGACATTAAAGGTATGTATTTGTTTTAAAGGGAACCACAGTTTAAGGTATAATTGATCTCAGAACAACAGTGGCCAATTAAGAGACAAACTAGGACTCTCAACCTCAAGAGTAAGTAAGGAAATGATGGTCATTTTTAAAAGCATTATGACTAATTGACCACGGCAAAAACTAACCCTGTTCACTTTTCCATTTCCAATTGCCTTTCGCATAATCCATTAATTTGATTGAAATCCACTGATGCCATTGTCGTCTCGTTGGCAATTAGCTTTATTTCTCAACACTAAAAACTGTATATGATGGATATTTTGATTATTTAGTTTTGATTGTATGTTTTTATCTTTATTGATTGACAAACAAAGATAGTTTCAACCTGTGCTGTATGAACACAATCGGGTTGTACCTAATTTCACTTTATTTTTGTCTCCCCCTTTTCAGAATCATAAAAAAAACAGAAAGCATTTGGATATTATTCAATTTGATGTAAGAAATACCACGACTATGTCAATCAACATGTCAATTCACACAAAAGCGCTGCTATCTTAATCAGAAAACGATGTATCAGGTTAATTTTCATATGTCATAATGCCCTTGTGTAATTCTGTTATGGGAGTACGTTACAGTATCATGTGCTAATCTACGGAGATATTCATGGTGCTTTCGTAAGGTTTGGATGGATTATCAGATCAAATAAAATTGTATTGCGCTATAATTGACATATAAAGTAAAAGTATACTGTTAACCTGGTCATGAGACATTAATGCAATCAATGGGTCAATGAAACGTTACATTTTATAGTATGGTATAACCACCCTCCTACTGTCTCATATTAAGCATGGGATACTTTTTACACAGCTTAAATATTGAAGAAAGTATTTTTTTCAAAGGTAAAAGTAGAAATTTTACGAAATTTAAAATGGCAAGTGATGTTTAAGTACTCTATTATATCATATAGTATTGCCATTTCATATCGCATCACACCATATCATATAACAATATGATATTGATAATATCGGTCCAGATCGTATTTTGTGTTCAGTGTTCTTTCACGTCAATTACTCACCTCGTAAGCATTTTTCGAAGTATTAACAAGTATACGTTATGATAAAAAAGATCAATCAACATTCTTACTCTTAGAATCAACAATTAGGAACATTCGCCCATTAGGTATTCGCCTGCGTTTGTTTGTCAGTTTGTTTGTCTGTCATCAACCTATCTCAATAACTGATAATTGAATGTTGATTAAATTTGGAATGTGGCTTTGTTACTGCTTAAGGAAGAAGTGATTAATATTTGGGACATATTGGAACAAAAGATGGGCAGAAATAGATGGGTGGGGATGTTGTAGAGTGAACTGTCTGTCATCAACATATCTTAAGCATTGATGATTGGATTTTAAATCAATTTAGTGTTTTGTTTTTTCTATTTTTAGGAAACAAGTGATTTAAATTTGGGGTGTATTGGTACAAGGGAAGGGCAGAAATGGACGGGTGGGGAGAATTTATATGGGTGTTTAGGGTGAGGTCTGTTAAGATTTAGTTAAATCTAGAATGTGGTGGACAATGAAATAAAAGGATATTCAACAATCAATTTTCTGGACTAAAAGATAATTATATCAAGTGGTCTCTGGTATCAAAAATAAGAGCAACTGGTTTCTGCCATGAATGAAAAATGATGGAATGTGAATCTTAAATGAAAGAAACCTCAAACAATGAATGTTTATTCTGAATAAAACTGAAAATAATGATATAGCCTTGGAAGACTCCAGTCAAAAGATAATCCCCTTAAGTGTTCAGAATGCAAATGATCAATACAGATAAAATCTTTGTGGGCCTAGGATTTCTGAAGTAGATTGCATTAAGTATGGGGATTGAATGGACTCTAAAATTATTCTAGACATATTGGAACTGCAATGGAGATGGTTTCCTTACTTCTTTAATTGGATTGTATATAAATAACTAAAGCAGGGACACATTTGAAAATAAATATACCAACAATTAAATGTATTTTTATTAAGCATTGTAACGCATGAGTCTAAAAATGAAATAAAAAAATGAAATAAATGAAAAAAAAAGAAGAAAACAAAAAATCTTAATTATAAACCTTTGCCAAATGATAGATTTATCTTTACTTTTATGAAAACTTCGAATATGCAGCAATATTAGTGGGCTCATGTGTTACCCGTTATTTATGTTTACTTTGATACTTACGGTAGCCACAGTATACACATAATCTTAGTACATTATTTTTCAAACTCATTGCTCTTCAGAAAGAAAAAAACGAGCATATTATGTGCTTTCATTTTCAAATACTCATTTCTTTTTCAAAAGGAAATAATAGAAACACTAACTTGCCATAATAAGCAAGTTTATTGATGTTGGTTTCTTTTTAGCTTACTTTCAAATATACAGAATAAAAAAATACAGAATCTGATTAACAACTTAAGCTTTTACAATAGCAATACTAATTCAAAACTTACTACACACATTCTACCCTGCGTAATTCTTGCAAAGTATCATATGGTTTTCATGCAATGAATTTTGGTGGCAGAATGAAAGTACTACGTGATCGGTAAAGAATCTAAAAATGTAACTCTGCACTTTTAATGTTGTTCATCATTCCTTACTCCTGTTCTTAGCACATGAACATAGTGTTCTTGATATTTTGCTTAAAAAGAAGTGACAAAGACGTATTTCTGTGTTACGCATATGACTAATTTGTTAATTTCTTCTAAGTCTTGAGATAATATCAAGTTATAATTTTTGAATACATTGACAAAGCATTCGATGTTTTAGCCTAGGTGATATGATTAAGAAATGTGATAGAAATTTGAGAACAAAGGCAAGAAATATACACGACAGAAATATTTTAAAGAAATAAGAGCAATGTCATTTTGCTTTCTAAAGGAAAAGTTGTATCTGACTTTTGCGTTGTTCAATCCTAGACTAGAATATGTTAAACTGATATCAAATGAATACATACAGCATACATGAATACATTATATTTTCGGTTTAGGATATATTTCTGTTTTTCGTATTAAGCTGAACCTCAAAAATGATAACATTTTCACGTCAGATAAGTGATAAATAATTAACAGTGAACATCTAATAGCAGAGTCCTCTGTCTTAACTGCAGCTTAATTTAGACAGGCAAACTGCAGCTTAATTTAGACAGGCAAAACCTGAAAACAGTATATTATTACCTGGGAATTAGACATAACAATAATTGCACCAGATCGTTGATCAGGACACTTTTATTGCTTATCAAGACTTCATATATAGTACAGCTAATGCTAGACAGGTGTTCAGCCTGGCCTTGAAATAGGTCTTAATGAAGATGCTTAAGTTTCTATCAAATGTGTTGCAAACTTTTTCTTGCGTTTTAAACCAAAACATATCTATAATATGCATGGAATGATATCAATTGTTATATCTAACATAAAACAAATAGTAATAAAGAGCAACTTACCACGGTTTAAGTCAAATACTTTAATAATAATAATTAAACAAGTCAATAATTGACATGTTTTACTGTTTTAGATAAAATAACAGCTTTTTAGTAATTTGATCAATTACCGTATTTTGAAAAATATGAAAACATGCAAAGGAGATTGATTAAACAACCCAGATAGCACGTACGTTGGGGCTTAAGTTGGTATATGTCAGTATGTTGGTAACGTTGGAACAATGTTAATTGGCATGAGTACGTTGTATCAATCCTGGACAAAACGTAGTCAATGGTTCCAGTATGCACATTGAACTAACACTGGTCCTGGTTCAAGAATAAAACAACGTGAAGAGCCTACGGTGCCCATACGAGTGGTCAACCATCAAACAACATTATTTCTTCCAAGGGCCAACGTAAAGTTTAACAATCTACCTACGTTGGCCCAACGTAATTGTGCAATCAGGGTAAGTTTTCTTTGCTGTGGCGATTGGCAGTAATAGTAGCAAGAATGGTAACAAGAAAGGTATAACCATTTTACTAGTAATTATTGTTAGATACTGATCTTTCAGGCAAGCTTCAATCTGTTGTCTTTGATGATAACAAAAGAATGTATTGTTAAAAATAATAGTTCAAACATAGAAATATTCCATATGACTATGAAATTGTGTTTTAATCACAATAATCACCATAAATGTATTTGCAGTTACGACTAATGAGTCCGAGTCACTACCATGAAAAGGCAAAATACCTTCGAGGTAGGTAGAATAGCTTTTCACACACGTCACTTCTGTTCGATAGTTTATAACAGTGTAGCGAGTGCATAGTTAAATGTTTTAATCTGAGCCTGAATATTCGTGGAAAATTAATTACAATTAAATCTGCCGGGAAATTTCCGCTTCGAACCAGTTCTTGGGAAGCATCGGAAAAATAAGTTTTGAAAGTCTAAAACTAAAATATCGATTTCATCATAGCTTATACTCATTTCACTGTTATGGTGCATTATAAGGTATACATTGTTACAAAGAAGAGTAAAATAGCTGTGAATAGAAATGATGTGGAACTATGCCGATTAAATTTCAGTATAGATGCTTCTTAAACACTATAATAAATGACTTTTCAAATATTCCTGTCAAAGATAACGCAAATCTTGATTATTTCATTATGTTAAACTGAAAAGTAGCTCACACTAAACGATTTCTCCTGCCCACAAATTAAACATTAACTGATTAATGACAATGCAAACTATAAACACGTGGTGACGAAGGTAAGGAAACTTAGTGCTTCAGGGGATTCTCGGTAATTTAGGAATACAGCTTTTTTCAACCACTGCGTAAGCAATTTTTTTCTTGAGATTTGATTTGTACTTAACGCTACAGTTAAAGGACAAAATCCAAGGCAAGGTACTCTCTTACACCATGCTAAAGGGTTCTCATTTGCTCACGCGCCAGAAGTGAAAAACTCGGCGATTTGGTTAACGTCAGTAAGTTCGAGTTTTGAAGTGGACATGGTTATTGTTTATTCATATTATATGTCCAGAAACATTTCCGAACAAATATACTATTTCCTCTATATCTATAAATTCTTTAGTTATTTCTTATGCAACATACCAATCCTGAAGAGTTTGTTGGGAAAATCTCTGATTAATATAAATCAAAGCACATTCGTCTGAAAACAATATCTTAATAAAAAATATTCTTTTTTGCATATGAAATATTAATGAAAATTATGTCAGATCACGATTATTGATGACTAGTCATTTGATAGAAGTATTACACTTACTTAGAGGGCCAATTATTCTTGAAATAGGTGGTCCAGCCAGGCAACTTTGAACTAATATCAACATCAATACAAACGCATAGATGAGTGATAAAACCGCACTTGTCGAAATGTTGTTCCTTGATACTGCCATAATTTGTTCTTTTCTAAATGAGTTCTTGTTCTATGAACCGTGTCGCTTCCCGTCTGCTCTTTCTCCTCACAGTACAAGATGTTAAGTAATTTGAACTAACAAAACATGCACAAACAGTTGGATAAACAAATTTTGAGCCAAAGTCTTTTTCAAAATGTGTCCTACTCCGCTTTGAATTACAAAAATATGTAGATATCTATATCTTCATTTAAGATATGATGTAATTCCAGCATAGAAAACTAATAAAACGTTTAAGCGACAATCCATTAATACTATCATCTGCTGTGAGTTGTTCTGTTGTTATGGCTTCGATTTACAGATGCTCTATTAACTTATATATTGGACGCTTGGTTGAGGCTAGGTGCTTAACCGATGTGAAAATGACAGTCATCTACGATCTTCACTTATCAATGTCGTTCAAACAAAAACTTTTCATTGACAAATGAAATCACTTAAAAATTGTGAGGGCAGCAATGCTGTTTTGTGTTCCGGTCACGCTCGTTGTTAAACGGAAACTAGTGGATGTATATAAGGAAGAAAGGAGAATCAGTCCCTTTTGTTTGCTAATTTGAATAATAATAAGAAGAAGGAAAAAAACTGAAAAATTCGCAGCATAAAAGATTTTGAGCCATATGACCTTCCGTTTTTATGAAACCAATTGAACATTATTCAAATAAAATGCAGTAAACTAAAGCAAAGCTTATTGTAATGTTATTAGTTATTACGGAAGTTGAATTTGAAATTCTCTTTCCACAACGAATCTGAGTTGACTGAAATATTACAAAGATATTAGTTAAAATACATGAATCCTTAGATTATGACAACAATGGCAATTAATAAAGACCCGAAGTCTACCTTAGATCATATGAGACTCTTGTAGTCTATGGTTCAAACGATTCCCAATAACTAGTAATCTACTAGCTTGATAAATGCACTGCTATGGAGGTTTGATTTTTAAAGGCTATATCTAATATCTACGTTACATTGTGTTGCCAGCAATGTTACCATTATTTTGACCAGATTGCATAAGCGACAATAACAATTTTTGTATTGTTATATATCTATAGTATTTGGGGAGTTTGGAAAGAGAAAGAGCGTTTATTTTTTGCCAAATTGTGTGTGTTGATTGTGCAATTTAGTAGTCATGTGATTGATTGGATTTTAATTGGAGGTAGTAAATTGGACGGTTAAGATGCGTGGGTGGCAGTATGATTTTTAGTGGCAAATACGTGTCGAGACCTTCAAAAAATACCATTTTTGTCGTGTTTGATATCATTTTCACGGTATAAGTGAGTAATTCCGTTATTGATTCCGTAAATACAGTTTGGAAGATTTTAGTTTGACAAATTCAACAAATGTCATTAGGCGTATCTATGTAAGTGGGATATGTATTTCAATTATAAATATATCCGTTCCGCCTTAGTCCATCTGCTCTACTCCTCCTGAAAATTTAAAACAAGCAATCGATTTAACATTGGAAATAACGCCACGTATATCACATTAATTCCAACGTACGAAATTTAAGTCGTAAAAACGTACGCGATTCCAAATCGATTTTGCTGGTTGTAAGCGTTTCAAACAACACTTGACTATATTTTTGATAAGTTTTATTAGAATTTGGTAAAGTAAATTTTATCAGAATTTTATTTTAAAATGTCAATTAATACTTTAATAAGAATTTATTAGAATTCAATATTAGAATTTAAGCAAGAAACTAAAGCTCGGGTAAGAAAACATAACAAGATGACAGATTTAGAAGCGTTAGTCACCCAACAAAAGCCCAAATTCTTCATTGTGAATGACATGACTTCGAATATGCAGCATTATCAGTGGGCTTATGAGTTACCCGTTATATATGTGTACTTTGAAACTTACGATATCCACAGTATACACATAATCTTAGTACATTACTTTACACACTAATTGCTCTTTAAAAGAAAACGAGCATATTATGTGGTTTTACTTTCAAACACTCATTTCGTCTTTCAAAAGGAAATGATAGAAACACTAACTTGCCCTAATAAGCAAGTTGATTGATGTTGGTTTCATTTAAGCTTACTTATCAAATATACAGAATACAAAATACAGAACCTGATCAACAACTTAAGCTTTTACTATAGTAATACCAATTCAAAACTTATTACACACATTCTACCCTGCATTAGTCTTGCAGAGTATTAGGTTTTCATGCAATGAATTCTGGTGGCAGAATGAAAGTACTACGTGATCGGTAAAGAATCTAAGAATGTAACTCTGCACTTTTAATGTTGTTCATCAATCCTTACTCCTGTTCTTAGCACATGGACATAGTGCTCTTGACATTTTGGTTAAAAAGAAGTGACAAAGACCTATTTCTGTTTTACGCATATGACTAATTTGTTAATTTCTTCTTAAGTTTTGAGATGATATCAAGTCATAATTTTTGAATACATTGACAAAGTTTTCAATGTTTTGACCGAGGTGATATGATTAAGAAATGTGATAGAAATTTTAGAGCAAAGGCAAGAAATACACACGACAAGAATATTTTAAAGAAATAAGAGCAATGTCATTTTGCTTTCTGAAGGGAAAGTTGTGTCTAACTTTTGCGTTGTTCAATCCTAGAATAGAATATGTTGAACTGATATCAAATGAATACATACAGCATACATGAATACATCATATTTCCGGTTTAGTATATATTTTTATTTTTTTGTACAATAAGCATAGTAATAAAGAGCAACTTTTAAGGGTTTTAGTCGAATACATAAATAATAATAATAATAATAATAAAAAAATAATAATGATAATAATAATAATAATGATAATAATAATAGTAATAATAATGATAATAATAATAATAATAATAATAATAATAATAATAATAATAATAATAATAATAATAATAATAATAATAATAATAATAATAATAATAATAATAATAATAATAATAATAATAATAATAATAATAATAATAATAATAATAATAATAATAATAATAATAATAATAATAATAATAATAATAATAATAATAATAATAATAATAATAATAATAATAATAATATATAATAATAATAATAATAATAATGATAATAATAATAATAATAATAATAATAATAATAATAATAACATCAATAATTAAGTAAGTCAATGATTAGCGTGTTTTACCGTTTTAAATAAAAACAACGGCTTTTTAATAAATTGATAAATTGAAAACTATAAAAATATGCAAATGGAAATTGATTGAACAACCCAGATAGCACATACATTGGAACTTAAGTTGGTATATGTCAGTATGTTGGTAATGTTTGAACAACGTTGGTTGGCATGAGTACGTTGGATCAAGCCTGGACGAAACGTAATCAATGGTTCCAGTATGCACTTTGAGCTAACACTGGTCCAACAATAAAGCAACGTGATGAGCCTACGGTGCCCTAAGCCCTAATTTTATCTGAATTGTATTTTCAAATGTCAATGAATTTGTGAATAAATTAAAATTCAAGCAAGAAACTAAAACTCGGATAAGAAAACATAATAAGATAACAGATTTAGAAGCGTTAGTCACCCCATAAAAGCCAATACTGTTCATTTAGAATGACATGACTTACATGTTTATTAAAGTATGGCTTATTTGTGGAATTTACGATTTATTTGCTAAAATATTCACATGAATGCGTCTTTAGTATCATACTTTTCCTGCTACTGGAAGTACATAAAACAGACAGTATACTGAGACCGTGCCTTTACTGATTAACTTGAATGTCTTTTAAAATTAGATGATTTAAAATGCAAATGATATTGATGATCTGCCTGAAGTGAAAACATTGCAATAGTGTTTTATACATTCTGGTCGACTTTATTAGGAGTAACAAATGAGATTTTCAATTAGATTAAAGTCTGTCTTGAAAAGGAAAGACAAACTTGTGGTCAGTAAAATCAACTATGATTTCATTATACACACACTCATATTGCAAGTAGGTCGTCACTTTGCCGAAGCCTGTGACGCGCGACGACACATTTCTTTGAGTTGGAATTTTTCCTACAAATCGGGATTTTTTGGTCACTTGAATTCTGAGATAATTTTGATTGTACCTCCATCAAAACAACTATCGTATAACAGAGCTTTCCAGATGTTTGCCCTTGTGAAGGTATATATAAATTATTGTACGTTGAGTGAAAGTCTCTGTGATTCGTGATTGGACGATTCTCTCATTATTATAAAGAGGCGGTATAGTCTCAAAACATAATCGCAATGACGTCAGTAAGTACATGGCGTGTACTCACATACGTCATCAACGTATTACGATCGTTCAGAGAACGATTCAGAGAAGCGTATATTATAGGCCTACATTGTGTGTATCAAGATTATGTACATGCACATACGGAGCATGTCTTTGCATAGAACATGATACGGCCGAGTTGTTCAGAGCTGTATAATTTTGTTGTTAGGTTAATCATGGCGCTATTAACTGATATTAACTCAGTTAATAGATCCATGCTTTAATTCAAATACCTTTGAAGTTTGGCCTCTTCGTAATACATATAACTCGAGCGTGCACTAGACAATACTTGGTGAGCCCAGCGGCAACTCCATACATAACAATTGCATTATCCACCACTGACTATGTCATTTACATACTTTGACAATTGGAAATAAAACAACAAAGAAAGAAGCATATGTAAGTCTTTGAATAGAGTGCCATAAGCCGCCAAAAATACGTACTATAATGTACGTGCAAATTGACAGTAGCTAATGAATTCACCGGAACTTTAAGACATTCGGTAAATTGAAACAAAAACAACAAATTTAATTGAGTGCGTCATTGATGTAGAACATTTTATTCATCAATCACGTTAAATGGATACAATATTAAGAAAGCAACGCACTTTAAGCCGTATTGAAAGAAAGTAGTGAATTCAGGTTTTTAAATGGTAGCGTCCTGAGGCTTCATCAAAACATGCATTAGCTCTTGAAGTAAACTCAAGAAGAAGCCGAATGAAGCAAGTTTACATACAGACATGTCCTTTGGCACACGGATATGAGTTGAATCATCGCATATTAGATCAGTTTATGCTACAGTAATATCAACTATTTTAAGCGAAATATTTTGAACGAAACTTCTTCCACCAGTTCACGAAGTGGGAAAAGAGTCAACGGTCAATGTTCGTTTCACACAATTTACGACATATGTAATGTAACTTACTACTAGTGATTTCAAGTTTACTTTGCCCATGGTTTTGTACGCTATGTTTTACATAGGAACAGAAATAACAACAGTGAGGTCATCGAACGAAAGTTTAACATCACATCATTCCATGTTTTTCTTATTCCTCAGTGAATCTCGTCGGTATTTAAAGAAACGATCTCGGCATAAGGACATAATAATTACAGTTCAGTTCTATTTAATCTTTTATTGGTTCAAATTTCAACCAATTGTTGTACGCACCTCATTCGATCATATTTTACACTATATTATTAGCAAATCAACCCTATTAGGTTCTCTTTGGTCTAAATGAATTTTGTGTTGGAAAAAAATTACAATCAAAGAAAATTTGGTACCGTTGAAATGGTTACAATGTGTACTTTATCATGATATAATGCCTTCAGACACTCACTTTGGGGAGTCATTTGCTTAATTTTTCTTATGTAATAAAACTGACCATTAATTCTTTTCTAGAAGATTTAGGGACTTGGTTTTAGGAGAAAAACCCATGTTTTCAATGTCTAGCAATCGAACTATGCTATTCACATGACACCTAAATGGCGATCATATTAGATTTCAAAATAGCCACCGAATAAATTTTTAAAACATTTAATCATTTGACTTAAAAACCTCGAAGCGTATTTAGTTTTTAGTAAACTATATTTTTAATACCCGATAACCCAAAAACTATTGTATCTGAATGGCAGTCAAATTGGTTTTCAAAATGGCGGTCATTTATACAATACAACTACATATAACTTGGCAGACATGACAAAATTCATAACTGATCCGGGTCTGTAGGCCTGGCCATTTTTCAGTGCTACGTTAATCTTTTTTATTGCTTTTAATATCATATAGTATGTAACGTGTCCACTAAAATGAGAAAGCATACCATCCATGGTTATTCATTTACTGTTTGTTTTTTGCTTCATCCAACGCCAATTTGACATCATCAAAGTCATCGTCATTAACTTCCATGGTCAACTCTGATGCTCCAACATTGTTGCGGAATTAGCCAGACTAGTAGGCTAGTTTAGGGCTACTTTTCACGATTATCGTGACACAGCGGACAAAAGCACAACATTCGCCACAGAGACTTCTTGGGATCTGTTCTGTAACATTAGGAAACAAACCCTCGTGAATTTTCATGCGCATGCACAAAAATGACAAAAATCCAAAATGACTGGCATAAATATTCCCCCCACCCCCAAACAAAAATACATTTGAAGCGTTTTAGTGGCCACTGAAAAGCTAAAGTGGTATAAAAATAGATGTTTTTGATGTTACGGAATCTCATATTTGTTAATTCATTGCAACCAGGGCATTGAAAAGGCCATTTAGGGATATTATGGGTAGAGTGTCCTTAATTTCTCACAAAATAAGGTAAGTTACCTCAGAATAGTAATTATGCCCCTGATTTTAACATTTTCAATTATAGTACTGTCGTACTCAGATAATCTTGTAATGATGCGTAGCCCTCACTTAGATGTGTGTAACTACTAGACATCTGTACTGTTCTTACTTGCTTGCTAATGTTCCTGGATTGCCTTTAATACATTTGAAAACACAGCGTATTGTGCAGTGCGGATTAGCTTTGCCACATCTTCATTTGAAACAGTCTCCACTGCAAATACATTTGATTAGCTCTCCGGCATGCTCTGGACACCTCCGCGACAGTAATTCAAACTGGCACCCGTTATTCTGACACCTGGACCGGATAGAAATTCCAGATCTGTCACAGATCTGGAATTTTTGTAAGGGTTTTACCAGCTCACGGTTTGAATATCTATTAAAATAACGACGATCTTATACAGCTTTGTTTAACTCGGCAGATGTGTGATTGTGTCATGTTTCCACACCTACATGTGTTACCGTTCACCATACATGCCATACATTCAATGTGTTAATATACGCTTGTCTGAATCTGTGAGCAATTGCAGTACGTTGGCCTTAGTCGATTTTGATGTGGTGAGAAAGTACTGCTCCTGTAATTTCTGACGTAATTGCGATTTGCTTTTAGACGAGATTGCCTCTTAACTCTAAAAAAATTACATTTCGTTCAATTTAGATGTTTGACCTGCTCGATGGTTTGACTGCTTGAAGCCCAAGTTTTCACATAAAGGTTTACAACAATAAAAAGTATAATCACTTAATACAATGTATAATAATCATCACAAACTTAATCAGAGTGATCAAACTACCAAGAAAGAAAGGTCAAAGGAGTGACTTAAGTCAGCGTAGAAGGATTTAATACGCAATTGCAGTGAACATCCTACGGATGACAGTTTGTTTTCAAACAAGGATGAAAGTAGCAATAAATCATCTCATGCAGTGCATTTCAACGGAGTTACTAAATAGTCGCAGGGAAAAGGTGATACATGAGAAATATCATTCACGCTAATGTTAATTGTACAATAACAAAGAACAATGTGGCATTTACATTCTAGGTTACCTTAGTAAGAACTGTACATGCAAACAGCGAAGTTTAAAAGTTAAATCATTCGTACTCTTAGGTAAATCAGGAATATGAGGAAACGTTCACTCATTGTCGCAACAAAACAAATTACCAAGTTAGAAGTGGAAAATGTATTATGCAAAGACTATTTTCAAGCGCAGGATAATATGATACTCAATGGAATCTCACGATGCATCCTTTAAAATTCTTCGATCGTCATGTAAGAAATGAGGATGGAATTATAGGCCTGAGATTTCAAAGAGCTATTCATCGCTGAAAAAATAAACCAATGAAAATTCTTCATAATTGTATTTTTTCTTCAATCTGTTGAAAATCTACTAATATGATATGAATAATGCATGGGTTATGGATTAAATGGGGATAAATTGAACAGATCACTTCACCTTATAATTAGAATTTTAAGCACCTATTGCGATGTTTTTGTATAATATGAATGACGTACTATTGGCAGTCATACAAAATGAGACAATAAGACAATACTGTGCAAAACGTATCTTGCTTGCCAGTGAAAGCTAACATTTACTTACAATTATAGTTTTTAATACTAAATGATACTGAGTTACTCATTATCATAATACAACTACTAAATTTTTACTCAATTGAATTGGAATATGAACAAAGGCAGTAATCTTTATACCTTACCACTGTCTGATTTCCCCATTTTAATTAATAAACAGTCTTCAATCAATGTACGTTACTTGAAATTGTCAGTAATCAATACACGTCTATGCAAACATGTATCAATAACAGAATTTCGTGTTAAGGACTGATAAGTACTTGATTCCAGGTCTACCAAATCGCTTAGTATATATAATTACGACACGTGTTTCAGCTCATTTGACGCAAATTACTTGCAAATAAATCTCCAGTCATTATACAGATACCGAATAACAAACGTCTGTATTGATTTAAACCAAGTTTTATAAGTGGTAATAACGGTCTTGATCGATGCAAAATGTTGTGACTTTCTAGCTTTCGTGAGGTAATGTATCAACACGTTTGATAAGCTGCAAAATTAGCTTGTGTAATAATTATTTGGAGCAGACAGTAATATACATTATAAATGTATAATTCAAAGAATGTCAAAAAGATTGTATAACTTTTAGTTATAGAATTGTAGTATTCATCCAGTTCAAATGACACATATTTTTACAAAGCTATGGAATTACATGAATTATCAAAGCGTGTAAGAAAGTTCTTGGATCTCAAATATGAAGGCACACCACAAAGCAAATTCAAACAACACCATACTTGTGTCACGTGTGTTCTGCTATACGTACTTACTTAATAATTGATTGTTTAATCCACAAAGAATCCAGGATCAACGGAAACGAAAAGCAGGCGGTACACTTACTGTCGTCAAAACTAGTCCTAATATCCTTATCGTTGCTATTACCCAACATCAGAACCGCAATTTTTGTTATAATCATTTTCAGTTAAGTTGTAACGATATTGAACTTTAATTAAAGGTTAAACTATTATTTTCTATGGTTAACCCAGAAGATTAACAATAGAACGGGGGTAAATGATAACGCTGGATAAGAAAATGTCTCGAAGTCGTTGCACGGAATGTGAAACTGGAATAGGATTCATATTTGTACAGTCATCAAGTTATTCTATGTTAGGGGCCTACGTACTACGTATAGGACGCGTGGTACTACGCGTTGTTGATTTACACCGGATATATCATGTTGGTCCTGCCCTTGGCATCTGCGGAATGATGGTAAGGTTCTCGGCGTGTTCAGACTACCTGAATATAATGTACAGCTGCCTTTAATAAGCAATGCATCATATATGATACATTTTATTCTAATCTTTTATTTGTACAAAATTGTTCACAATTTCAAGGCCTTTGAAAAAGTATTTTGGCGCGACTTATCAGTAACGTTAGATTTGGAAAGCTGTGTGATTTGGGTACGATCATAGGCCAAGGCCCTATACCTTCTTGAAGCCTGGTTATTTATCATATAGGCCTACCCACAAAATACTTTTCGACATATATACTAGAGGCTGCCAGCGAATGTAAAAAGCAATCACAGTCTGCGTCAGTATACAAAACATTAGAAACAGGATGATCATTCGTGTTTTTCTGTCCTGTCGTCGATGAATTGACGGCTAAATTTTTTGACCCACAAGTAGGTAAATATGCCGGAACTACTTCTATTCAATTGTTGGTCCTAATCATATGTATGATTAACTAAAACCGTGCATTAAAGTAGAGGATTAACAATGGATGTGAACCAATAAGGACGTTTCAAATCTCCAAAGTATATATGAACTACTGCAAATACTTTGTTGATGTTGCGACACAGCACAACATTGAACGAAATTAATCTTTTAGGCTATTCACATTAATCATTATCACCCATTCTCTTTCCAGAAATGTTCAATAATTATGTAATAAAACTAAACTGCACAGGCACCTGACGAAAAACTGCAAAACGTGCACTTTTGTCAAATATTTCGGAAAATCATTTGAAAAATCAGTTCCTGTATGCAAGTCACTATTGATGTTATTGAGTGGCTTGAATGCAATTAATTTGCTCTATTTGAGCTTTGAAGCTTTGAATAGATTGAATCCTGTGATTTAACTTTCGATCTGTGTACCTAATGTTTGCAACTTTAGAAACTACTTTACCACAAAGCTCATAAATATTGCATCTGTCAATGCAAATGGAGAATAAATCTTTCTGAAGTACCCATTGCATTAAAACATACTGAAAAGCTAAGATTGCCTGGCTAATAGACAAAGGTTTGAATACTTTGAATATAGAACATTAATATTCTTCATTCCATGCTAATTTCTACATTACAACATAGGCCTATATATATATAAATATATATATATATATATATATATGTATATATATATATATTTATATATGTATATATATATATATATATATATATATATATATATATATATATATATATATATATATATATATATATATATATATATATATATATATATATATATATATATATATATATATATATATATATATATATATATGAATACATATATATATATATACATATATATATTTTTATATATATATATAATATATATATATATATAAATATATATATATATATATATATATATATATATATATATAGATATATATATATATATATATATATATATATATATATATATATATATATATATATATATATATATATATATATATATATATATATATATATATATATATATATATATATATATATATATATATATATATATATATATATATATATATATATATATATATATATATATATATATATATATATATATATATATACATATATATATATATATATATATATATATATATATATATATATATATATATATATATATATATATATATATATATATATATATATATATATATATATATATATATATATATATATATATATATATATATATATATATATATATATATATATATATATATATATATATATATATATATATATATATATATATATATATATATATATATATATATATATATATATATATATGTATATAAAAGAAAATTGAAGACAAGGCAAGTCGAATTCTGTCAACAAAGATTTAACAAAATACAAAATTTTCGGGCTTCCTAAGCCTTTCTTCAGAGTAGACATGCAACACGAAGCTAGTAAGTTCAAACTTAAACAAGAAAGCAATCCATGGACTTGCTGATTTTATCACCTTAAGCATACAGCATAGTGGTGGAAATAGCTAATAATGATAACTATGGAAGGAGGTCCTTTGCGTTTACCCGTCACTGTACGCATTTTTGCGCCGGTTTTATTCTCTGCGCGTCGTTTCTTCTTTGCGCATACTACTATTTTGCGCATACCTTTCTAAAGCGCACTGTGTAATGTGTCAACCACAGATATATATTAAGATAGATACCAAAGTTTGACGTCACTCCTATTGGATCCCACAGTAACTTGTTGTGCCAGATTTGAAAGCCAGATGCTAATTTATTTACATAATTTAGGCCTATTTAGTCGTCGCACCTTTAGCTAACTTTCCTACAGTCGACCAACAGTTTGCCGAATAAACGAACCGTAAAAGTAAGTAAGTAATGTTAATCTTCTTTCTAAAACTCATTATTCTGAAATATCTAAGACGAAAATAATTCGTTGTAGTGGTTGAACTAAATTTAGTGCCTAGAGAGAAAATCAAGCCGAATGTAAACTCAAATTGAATCGAAACGGCAGGCGTTAACTGTCTCACTAATTTCTACAGTGTGTAATGTATACCTATTCCACGAGGTTGTATCTTCAAGCCATTATTTCAGGGGCTTGTACAATACACTCTATATTACCAGCAAATTTTATGGAGTTTAAGCTGATGTAGGTATACAGTTGTTGTAGCTGTACTCACACTTCACTAAATTTGGTCAAATTCCTGGAAATTATGGTACAAGCATTGGAAATTTGTGGAACCATTTAAAACATTTTGGCAACTTTTCCTGATAATGACACATTTTCCTGAAAATTTCCCTAAAATCAAAGAAAATTGCATGAAAATCGGACAAATTTACGCGAAAATGAAGGAAATTGAATAACAATTTCCGGTAAATTAAAGAAAAATTAAAGAAAATTTGTCGAAAACAAAATAAGATTTTATTTTGCTAGGAACAAAGTCATCACCAATTTCATAATACATTCATTTTTCACAGTTTATTTCCCTAATATTATGTACTGTATAGGATATTGTATACTGGTATATCGCGAAACTGATTTTCACAAGGGTGGGGGAGGGGCAAGTTTTCCCCATGATTCCCCACTGAATACGCCACTGGGCATATAATATAAATCCCAAACAAGATGGTAAAGGGCAAGACGGAAAATTTGGAGCTCAAGTTAATTAAATGTCATTAACTTTTGTGACATGAAGAATTTATAACAAAGTTTGAATTAAGTGATCACATGAAAATTTAAGTTTTTTAGGTAATTTAAGAAACACCAAAACTTGACTCCTCAAGGAAGATATAATGTATGCCTACCTTGTATTAAACTGCCATAGTTGCACCCACAATGGAACTGACCATTTTGTGACTTCTTAAAATAATTGTAGCACCTATTTTGTCATAATAAGTAGTTTGCCTATCCAGAAGGAAACTTGATTTGATCAGGGTTTGAATTGAATATCATACCACACCTTGATACACAACAGTAAGCCTGCTGGTGTATTTAGATAAACTTGGTAAAGGTATATTTATTAAATAAACTGCTTACAAGTAACACTATGCTTACAAATCAAAGTTAACCATTCTATTATTTTCATTTTATTGCAGGATGAAGGACATATAGCAAACATAGCAAGATGTTACCATAGAGGTGTAACCTTGTCATAGAGTACCAAGGACCAGGGAGGGATGTATGCAAATGGGAGACAGTTTTTCAAAATGTATGACAAGTACAATAGTGATCATTAAAGTGGTGTCATATGATATAAAGCCAATATGAAAGCATGTATAGAATGCTGAAGTAGAAGAAGGTGAAACTGTTCTTCAGTGAATTTGGAGCAAGTTCTGACATGAAGATGAAAAAAAAAACATCATTTGTATATCATGATGCTGATTCTTTTTTTACATTTGTAGTGGTGTTGAGTGAAATGATATAATTAAACCAGAAGTTGTAACAAAGTTTGATGTATAAGCGATTCTTGTAATCATATGAAAATTAAAGTTTTTTTGAACCAAACTTTAACTCCTAAATGAAAGTGGGGTTCTTCCTTGTATTAATAAAACAACAATAGAAAGATAAGTGCCACTGATTTAACCCACATTCAGTTTTTGTGTACACTGTTGTGTTAGATATTCCACAGAAATCAAAACTGCATGAATTCAGCAAAAATGTTAAAAGAAAATCTTATCAATGGCCTATTTGAGGTACAGTGTACACAATTTCTAGCATAAAATTTTGTTTGTGCTTGGACCTGCTACAGTAGTATCAAGCAGAATATATTGTATGCATACAGTACTTGTCAGTGATTAGCAGTTCTTTCTAAAAAATTGTTCTATTATCTTTACTGTAACCAACTGGTTTGAAGCTTGTGGAAATGGTAGGGCTGATCAGTGGCTGTGCCAGGATTTTGATGTCGGGGGTCTTATGAATAGAAAAATTATCTTATACAAACAAACACCTTAAATTTCAATATCTGTCAAATAATTGTGGTATTTTCAAATAATGAAGTCACATTCAGTTTTGCATAACTCTCTTTTGTAGACAATCTATGTGGTGTCAATGACCTTACATGGAGTATGGACAACCTCAATGTTTTAGAAGTACCAGATGTATATTCAAGAAGAATTGCCCAACCAGACTTTAAGAAAAATAATTAAATCCTTTCATAATGTATCATACTTTAGATGAAATTAAAAATGGACAGTACCCTGGAAACTGCTCAACTTTGTACGGTATTGCATGAAGATAATGTTGACCAAAATAAAAAATACCAATTTAAAAGACAATGGACATCTAGCAGACTTAAGATGTGTGAAAGAGCATGAAATTCTGGGAAGAATATTTTTTTAAATTTTGTAAAAGGCTTATTTAATTTTCAAGGTATGACTAAGAAAAGTTTCTAGATTTGTTTATTTGTGCGGAATTTGTGATATAGTGAGAGAAACACATCCCAAAATCTTTATGTAATTTTTTAATCATGTTCTTCAAATTCAGCTACTTGTAAATTTCAGAATGTTTATTCTAGATACATTATGATTGGGATATGACCAAGTTCCAAAACATTTTGCCCCACGTCAAATCCAATATTTCAAACTTCATTTACAGAGGAATAAGAAACAAAGGTTTTATAAAAAGTGATGAAGGATTCTTCCCCCACTAATGTCACAGATTATTGCGCAATACCAGCTAAAAAATTTAAATGCAGTAAATTTGTCAATTTTAAGCCAATTATGTTGGAATATTTTGCTATTTTAATGGTTTAAATCATATCTTAAACCAATAAGTCCATGTTGTCTCTAGATGTCCGTAATACTTTAATGAGTGGAACGATTATGCATATGTAGAGAAATGTTTTATGTATGCCAGTTATTTTTTCATACTGTTTGCATTCATCTGAAAACTGGCTGTGAGGAAAAGGAATACAAACAAAAATATCAGATTATTCTTTGTCATGTCATTGGAAATAAAGTGAAATTCTTATCATTTATAAATCTTTACCTGCATGGTGATGTATGCCATATGTAAAATGAAATTTTTCTCTTGATGTAGATAATGTTACATGCATTCTTCTGTTGATTTTGACAAAATAGTGAAAATACACAGAGACATTTGAGCAAATATGTCTGTTTGTAGTGTCTCTTTCTATGAAACAGAATGCTTGTTAACCATTTTGAATAGAAAATCTGAAATGTGACTTAAGTTTTTCTCCATAAATCTGTGAATGTCCTTACACTATACAAAAATAACATATTCAGTTAATTGATCAAACTGCAAAAAATTAGGTGATATTCATAATTTGTGTATAGACGGTCTCTTTCATTGAGCACATGGAATTGAAACTATTTAGACTTGAAGAGCAACAAATTCTAATTTATTGGAAGCAGAATCTTATTAGACAATGACATTTACAAGCTTTGAAATGATTTTAATTTAATCCCACTATATTGAATGCGAGTAAATGAAGGTGTACATTCAATTTAGATGAACCTTAATAGAAGCATATTAACCTCTCTTAAAATAGTTCAGAAGAGAGTTAACATGCTGGTTTTGATTTAGCAATGAAGGAAATGGGATGTACAACTATGCAGAAGTATTTTACACTATTACACTAAAACAGAAGAACAGTGAGATGGAAGGAAAACGTCATGTTGGATATCCCATTATGACCAACTAGTGAGCATGATACAACTGTCTTGTACATTCAGAGGATTACTTTGATCGATTAGTTTATAAGATACTTCATAATATAGGTATTCAGGAGGATCATGATCTGCTCCAGAATTGTATTTGCTGGAAAAATGGTTGGTTCATATGAAATTCAAATGTTATAAATAAGTCTCATCTTTGATTTGATAATTCAACCTCTGCATAGACTGACTGGTAAGCTCAAGTGGCATGTGAGCAAGAACCAAATATAAAAAGATATTGTGGAAGATGATGTGGAAGATATTGGTAGCTGCTTGAAATTGTCATAAAAATGATTAATTAAATGTGGAAGATACTGTTTGCAATTATACACTATTGTCTTTATATTAGTTTCATGTATTTTCTATCTATTAATTTGTAAGAAAATGTGACAATTAAATCACATTATGTGGCTTAATGTTCAATTTTATTGTCAACCATTGTCATCTAGGAAAGACATATTTTTACCTTCTCAGTAATCAGCCTACACATTGTATTTGAAATTAACCTTGTCTCATATTACTTTCAGCCCTGATGAAGTGAGCCCACTTCTTATCATTAGCTGATTATTCTGAAATTTTGTGTATGCAATAAATCAATAAAAAGCCATTCAAGAGTTGAATACCACAAATCCTAACACAATTTTTTATTTGTTTTGCTTGGAATAAGTTCTGCAATATCATCTTGCAGTTGATAATCCATGGGTTGTATTGTAATATGGAAACTATATTAACTATTCCTCCACTAATGTATCACTTTTTCCTCCTGG
>JAIGNY010001647.1:1512500-1517500 GCA_020152595.1 Chiridota heheva | reverse complement strand
TGTAATTTACTTAAATTTTTGGGACAAATTTTAAATAATGCTTCCAAATTTTCCTTGAAATTAACCTTCAATTTTGCAAATTATTCTTCGAGTTTCAGGTAATTTCTTTCATTTTCCGCTACTCTCCTTAAAACTTCAGTGAACTGTTTGTCAACTTTAAGGAAATTTTGTTCATTTTGAGCAATTTTTAGGAAATTTTTGGAAAATTTGTTGACAAATTTCAGATAAATTTACCACATTTTCCTTCAATTTGATCTCCAAACTGGAAAAACGAGGAAGTAAAATCCTCTTATGAAATTTTAATTTGTTTTGCACATCAGCAAAAAAATTGGGGCTAAAGTCATCCCCAGCTCGCCTCCCCCTGTCTCCGCAGTCCCTGCTGATAGGATAAAACAAAGCAAATCACGGACTTTACCTTTCTCAGAAAGATATATTTTATTTTACATGTTGTCTTGTTTCGCATTCCTTATATAAGCTCGAAAATTACTTAAGAAAAATATTTTTCGAAAGATGTAGAAACATTTAAAAAAGCATTTATTTGCATAGATTTTGCACATTATTTAAATACGCATAAATATAACAATTTTTCCAAAGAAAACTAGAAGTGTCAATGTAATACATTGTTATTATTAAAAAGAGGATAGTCCTTCTTTTACAAAACGGTGCCACAACAATGATGTCTGTGTGGCAATGTTTTCTTCAAAGCATCGTGTTAGAACACCTTCCAAAATGAATAGAAAGGAAGATTCAGCATTATCTTAATTGTTTTTAGTAGTATAGACAATGAATCAGAAGTTCTTACGATTATGTATAATTAATGACATGATATGAAATATTATGTATTTATGAAAATTGAGAGAATAACGATTTTTCTACTGTGGTTGTACAGACTAATACTCCTTTGCTATGCAAATATTACAACAAGTTTGATTTTACAGTTTATGTCCATTTCTCTTTAATTTGAAGGCTTTCATAGATATTGATATTTGCACCAAAAAATGCTAGCATGAAACGTAAGGCAAAGCAAAACTTTATTTAGAATAAGAAAATAAACGATACAATCTTCCAAATGCGAAGTACGGCAAAAATGAATTGATTTAGTAAAAACTAAACCTTAATACAAATCCTCAGTTTTATGTAATTACATGACTTTTAATCAACCACGCTATGCCAACAAAACTGGCGTAAAACACCTATATAAACAATAACAAAAGATCTGATACTGATACGATTATCTCAAATCCAAGTAACTCGGTTAGTATTCAACTTCTCTCCCAATCAATTAATATCATGGATAACTTCGGACAACATTATCAGCTCATTGCTTTTAAACTTCACTCTTCTGTGGCTGTGCAAATTTATTGGATGCGTACAGTAAGCCCTTGAGATATATAAAAAAAAATATTGCATGAAGAGCATATATTGACGACACTGAAGTGTTCGCAATTACCAGATTGTTGAATCACCGCTTGAATTTGTTTCCGGTTTCGCCATCTTAAAAGCTTGATTGTTCCTTTAATTAACATAAGTAATAGCATTATGCCTTCATTTTTGTGTAAGCTTTACGACTGGCCAAGGACTGATTGACAGAATGACATGTGCGAAGGTTTAGCAATATTTTTCCACTAGGGAAGTATTATTAGGCATAAAGGGGACACTTTTTTGTCATTCCATACATGTTGTAAAAGACCGTCGTTGGATATTCGAATCTATATTAACTGCCTATGATGTTAGTTCATTAATAACATGTGATTTAAAGCTAAGTGTAATGATTAGGTTCTCACACTAATATTCATGGGTTGAATATTGCAGATATACCATAAGACAAGGCGTCGTGATCTTCAAATATAGTCTTTCTGCATTGTAGTGTATTTCGCATACTGCATTACTTAAAAAACTACAAATCGGTCGGCTTATATTTTGAAAAAAATTATGTTATTGAAGGAATTCGTGCACTCAAATTGTAAATCCCTTTCGGCTCTACAATTAAATGAAAACATTTTCATGTTTCCAAATAATTTAGTCTAAATGGGACAACACTTAAAGACAAGCATTTGTGTAATAAAACATTATCTCGACACTTTCGTTTTGATATCATCCAAAAGTAATCTGATATCTTAATCCGATATTTTGAGAATAAATTAGCTTGAGGATTATACTGTAAAATATCATGATGAGAGGTTTCGTATTTTGATTCCCTGTGTTAGTAAATCTAAACTGTTCACTTCAACATTAAGCATACTCGCGATATCTTCAGAGACTAAGTAGGAACACTTTGTCACATCGTATACAATTTTACATAGAAATACAATTTGAAAATGTCATAATGAAAAATATACAAGTATAGATATGAACATATCTAATTCTACTGATTTATATCTATTCACCCAATTCATGTTTTCCCATGAATTGTGATCTACTGTAGTTTGTGAAACGTTATATTTCCCTAAAGTTTCCTAATAATTTTCTTTGAAAGACTCTTAATTTACCTGCAAAGTCATTTCCGAACTTCATGTACGTCGAAACTGAAAACTTGCCTTGTTTATTTACATTTCCGTTGTACGTATGTATAACTACAGAAACTGTCTGTGTTACCATAAATAAGTCTCCGTAAACAAATACAATATATCAAACACAAACGAAATACACTTCCTGTGTATTGTTTCCATTGTTTATGCACGTAGTGATCATTATTTTCATCTTTTTCATCATCTCTTTCATACACATATATATTTAGAAAACACGCAACAAATATAAATTTGAACGCCGTTTTAGTTTTCCCTGATGTAAAGATTTGGTATGAATTGCACTAAAGAAAAAAGAGGTCAATATTACCACTTAAATGTAGACATTTAACAGAGGGTGTCTAATCGATATCGCTGTATGTCTATGATTGACTTGTTCCGAGCATTCTATTTACAAGTTTCTCTTCTTAAAAATCAATAGAAATCTTGAGGAAAAAGTATGGAAAATGTCATGGATATCCATAGAGATATACATGAAACGTTAAGTAATATTAAATGTTCGGAAACAAGATATTACGTCCTCGTTAGTTGATTAACAACAACAAAACATCATGTTATTGAGTGAAAAATATCATACGTACGTTTTCATCAATTGCAATTGATTTTAAACCATAAAAACATTTTCTGTTTCAATTCTTATTTTCTTTCTCCGGAATCTCACAACAGTACAATGCAGACCATGTATTTTTCAAAAAAAATTCCAAATCATCTTCTTTTAAAATCAATTCGATTGCCGAAAGCTGTCATGGTGACATTTTCTATTTAACATCAGATCATTATGATAGATATTTTAGTACACCTAGAAAGACTTTAATGGGTCTGAATATTTTTGATTAGGGTTTTGATTATTCATTTATGTTCATTAAAAGATGAGAACGTTTGAAAATCAATTTTTGGTTGTTTTTAAAGATTGCAAGAAAGTTGCAAAAAAGCGCGTCAAAAGCATCTGGTCCTCAATAATTATCCTTATATTAAGATACATTAAAACGAATCAACATCATATCAAGCTGTTCAAGAAAAATCACTTCACCACCCTCGTTATTATTCAAATTTCTATAACTTTTGTTTATATCTTATCCATAGTATCACTCTTAACTTGAAATCATTTCGGAATCAACCTCAAAAAAAAGGTGAATTATTTTGAACAATAATAAAAAATGTATTTCAAGTTTATATACGATGCATTGAATATTACCACCTCTAGTCCCACATCGATTACTGGTAGAAACTAAGGGTAATTACTACCTTTTATTGTGCGTCAAAGTCTGAGCTAATTCGATTTTTGAAAGGGCTTTGGGTTATTTTGACAATTCGACTTGACAACTGTTCAACCATGAACAGTCAATTATATACTACTTTGTACTAAGAATTATTTGCCGTTGATATTTAAATCCGTCTTAATAATGCTATTCTAATAGATATCAGTATAGCTCCTGTTGATCCTTATTGAAAATTTGTACTGATCAAAAGATGGTGCATGGTTTTTCTCATTGAGATGAACGTGGGAAAATATCAATCTTACAGTTAAAACGTATTAGTTGCAATTGTTGGAAGATATCTTATACATAACAAATATCGCTTTTAACCATACTTACAAATATAGGTTATTTGATTTTAAAAAATATATAAATGGTCAAATATAGATAAGATAACTCTCTACATATGCTTTCTACATTTTGTGGTTTTTCTTTTGCCAAAAGGATACTTACAAAGGTTTGCATATGGGCTTGTATACTTTTTGTGGCCTAAAACAAGTAAATAGAATATTGAATATTGCATATGTTTTTGTAGACACAGTAAAAACAAAAAGTTGAGGCTGCTTTTGTTTGATATCAACCGATATACTATAATGCCTTAGTATCTTGTGGCTTCAGCATTAAATCAGTGTAAGACTTTTCTCACTAAAAGATTAAAAAAGAATATGCAATGTGTGACACAATAAAGTTATTTCAACCAAGAAAATGTTAAATACACATGGTCTCCAGAGTATCAGTTATATGCTGGTATAGTCTAACTTGTCATATCCCGGGCCATCACATTTGTTAAAAAGTACAACCAGCAAACAATCTATTTTTATTACGATATTTCGTATCAAAATGTTTTTCAAATTAGCATCAAAGCTAGTGATTCGTCAAACTCTTACTTCTTACATTAACTATTCAAACAATCAAAATTGCATACTATATTCACAAGCATTTGTAGTTTTTCATTTTCTCGATATTTACACTTCTCTAGTGATTGATCCTAGTCAGTTAATGGGAGTAAATATGCACTGTATATTTGCTTCCGCATCACTGTCAAACTGTCTCTAGTGTTGTCGAATCTTCCCGTAAATTTCTTCTAATGGTAAAATCATAACGCCGGTAATCATCCTTAACTAGGACAAAGCGAGAAGGTTGAAGATTTTAAAGATATGTACTTGGCCGAAATGCTAAAAACATCATGAAACACTTATTTGCGTAATCATTGCATAAA
>JAIGNY010001647.1:1425000-1507500 GCA_020152595.1 Chiridota heheva | reverse complement strand
ATACGGATAATGAATAGATATTCAAAACTTGTTGCGGCTGCTTTTTGAAATTCATTGTCGCCTTTTTAAGAAAATTAATAACACAGATTACGAGCAATCAGTTTTGTTGATTTTCTCAAAAAGATGACAATGAATTTCAAAAGCAGCGGCAACAAGTTTTGAAAATCTATTTCCTATCCGTCTCTAAAATTTCAGGATATCCAGTAAATTTTTGGACAATCTGGAGCGGAAAATAACAAACCCCATACGTTTAGTGTGGGTTAGACAAATATGTAGGCTCATGAGATGACGTAATACATAAAAGTACCCAATTTTTTTATATTTCAAAGTACTTAGTTTTTCGGGTTGCTCCCAGACTAATTAATGTTCATAAAGATCTGTCCAACAATTATCAGACTTGATGTTTGTTGAACTTATATATACCTCAAGTCAATTGCCTGACTTTTTATATACACTCTACTCTTCTTCATTTGGTTCACTTTATAAAATAAAATAAAATTTACGTATTACAGAGACATCAATTTTGACTTATCAATTTTTTTAATTTTTTTATTGTTTAATAATATATATAATTTCATGTTTGGAAACATTGCAAAAGATATCAGTGACCGATAATTTTCATAAAAATGAGGTGAATAATGAATATCATTTTATAAAGACACACCTGTCAGACGGCATTGAATATTGTTAAGTCAATATTGTATGCGTACGACTATGAAATTCTTTATCAATCAATTAATGATGTTGATCATGACTAGGATAACTTTGTTTTATCATCCCTATCAACAATTATGGAAAAACGAATTTAATAGACTTTAAAAAAACTTTGTTTAAGAACGATGTTTATCTTCACATTTATTTATTTTCTTGGGTTTTGATGCGTTTGTCTTTTCATTGTGTGTGTGTGTCTGTGATTGTGTGTGTGGGTGATTATGCTATTTAAACTTATTTCCAATAAGGTTGTCACATATTAGTATTTGCATATTCTATATTTTCTTTGTTAAACATTGTTCTAGGTGGACTACTTTGTACGAGCATTTGCCTTCCTCCACTCGACAGTACAATATACTTTTTCAACTTTTGTGTCGATATCTGCATTTGTAGAAAATAGAATATTGACTCTTTGATATTGGATCTACAAAATATAGTATTTTGAAGTAAGAACTTAAAGTTTTACTTTGATAATCATGTTTTTGTGTGGTGTGTTCTTTTACAGCTGTTATTAAGACGATTTCCCTCATGCAGAAATCGTTTAAAGTAGAGGTAAAGTGGTTAAATATATTCTGAAATAATCATCAAAAATGCAACTGCATTGAAATAATTTTAAAATATAATTTTCCTCCTTAATATGCAGTAGTTTAGTGGAATATAAGTCTAGCTCGTATGGGAAATCATGTCACAGTTACACTCATTGTTGACTTTGTTTATATATCTCTACACATAATAACAGTAATGAAATTGATTTGACCTCTTAACCCACATTGTTAAAGGAGCTCTCGACCAAAAAGTGAAGGCGTATTTCTCCAAAAAAATTCAGTGCGTGTCTTGTGTATGCGAACAATATATACAACACAACAACAACAATTGAATACACAACAGTAACGGACAGACGCGGTAGTTACCTGAATTTTCCCATCAACCACCAGAGGTGACTGCCGGCTTCTGCTAAACACTACCGAGGATGATAAAATACACACAGACAAACAAACATAAAGATGGGAAACAACTCAAGAGAACAACCAAACAATGACATCAGGACGTGATGACAAGGCAAAGAGCAGGCAGCGGAGGAAGAGGGAGAAGAAAAAAAGATAAAAGAATAAAAACTAGTCAGGAGGGATGACTAGGTGGGATGGGGGGAGGGGAGAGGTTCAGGGGTGAAGGAAAGCAGGAAGGGCCGGTGTGAATGTCTAGCAGCTGAGAAAGGTGGGGTCGTTTGCGTTGATTATCGGCACTGAGATGGGTGTCCATGCGATGATTAAGCCTGTCTCTAAGAAGGGGAACGTTAGCCCGGGAGTAAAGGTCAGGGAGACGAGTTCTGCAGGGGGGTCTTAGAGCCAGCCGAAGGGACTTGTTCTGGATGACTTGGAGTTTGGCAACGTGGTTAGATGGGGCGTTGAAAATGGCTGGGAGGCCGTACTCAAAGATGGGACGTACGAAAGTTTTGTAGAGAGTGAGGAGAGATTTAGTAGAGGATAGAGTTGAGGAAGAGACCTTACACAGTTGGGCAAGGCGACGACGGCCTTTGGAGTAAGTGGCCCTGATGTGGGTAAGCCAGGGGTGAAGGCGAAAGTTGCTGGTGAAGGTAAGCCCAAGGAAAGTGGCCTTGAAGGAGTGAGGTACAGGTGCCCCATGGATATGGACCATAGGAAACCTCTTGGCATTAACAATCCTACGATTGTAGATGGGGAGGGAGACCGTTTTTGAAGCGTTGATTTTGATTTTCCAAGTAGAGCACCAGTTGATGATGGTGTTGAGATAGGATTGTACGGTAGAGACTTATTGAGTGGGGCGGAAAACCGGGGACCAGGTGGCAATATCATCAGCGAACTGAGAGAGACAGATGTTACCCTGTCAGCCTGTTGTCTGTTGGAGAGGAAAGAAGAGAGAAGGCGAGTAATACGAGGGGGGAAAGCTAGAGTAGAAGAGAGAAGTTTGTAGCGTAATCCATTGTGCCAAACAGCACCAAAGGCCTTTTCTACATCGAGGAAGAGAGCAAGAGAAGAAATGTTACAATTGATGTAAGAGAAAATACTTTCAGTGATGAGAAAAGCGAGTCAGTGGTGGATCTATTAGGACAGAAACCGAACTGGTAAGGGTTGAAGAGGTTGTTGCTTTCCATGTAGTCGGAAATGCGCTTGGCAAGTATCTTCTCAAACATCTTATTCAGAGTCGGAAGAAGGGTGATTAGGTGATAGTTTTGAGAACTGCTGGGGTCTTTGCCAGGTTTGGGAAAGTAAATAACTTTCCCTGACTTCCAGCTTAAGGGAAAGTAACAGAGAGGGAAACATTGTAGAGAATTAGAAGATGGGTAAGGGAATGAACATCAAGGTTTTTAGGAATGATGTAGTGTATACGATCAGGGCCCGGGGCAGTGTTGCGAGTGCGTTTAAGGGCTTGGAGGACATCGGTCAAAGTGATGGGGGCATCCAGCGGGAAACCAGAAGGAGCGGTGGGCGTAGGTAAAGGATTGAGATGGTGAGAATTGTCATTGACAAAGTTGTCAACAAGAGTAAGCTGAGGTTCAAGAAAGGTAGGATGAAGGGGAAGTTGTTGAATGTTACACAAGGTCAGGTTAAGAAGATCGACTTTAGCTTGGATGTCATAGACAAAAGAGGGGTCAGTGGGAGAGAATTTGAGAGGTGGAATGGTGGATGAAGTACGGGAGCCAGAAAGCGATTTGAGTTTATTCCAAAACTTCCTAGGGTCTTTGGTGTTATGAAGAGCTTGATAAGCAGTTTCCCACTCAGATTTCTTGTGGAGTTTGATGGCGATGATAATTTTGTGACCAAGAGAATTGATGCGGGTTTTGACCTGGGGAATGGGATGGCTTTAGTAAAGTCTCCGTAGGCGCTGTTTATCCTAGATGAGGGCGAGTATGTGGCGAGGAAGGGGTGAGCGATGGGGACGGGGGGTAAAAGTAGGGATGCACTGAGAGATTGCAGATTGGATATTAGAAGTGAGTATGGAAATATGTTGATCGACCTCATTCGCTGTAGTGGGAAGGATTAAAGGATAGGGGGAGTGAAGAAAGATAAATGCGGAAATTGACCCAGTCAGTTTTAGAAAAGAGAAGGATATCCTTGTTGTAATGAGGGCCAGGCACAGACTGGAAGGATAAAGGGCTGCTAGAGATAAGAATAGGGAAATGATCACTGTTAAGGTCATGGCAAGTAGTGACATTTTGAAAGAGAAGAGTAGCATGGGAGTTAGCAAGGACGTAGTCCAAGATAGAGGTACTGCCCGAGGGGTGTTGATAAGTAGGGTGTCCATAAGGATTAAGGATCGAGTGGGTAGAGGGAGTGATGGCACGAACAAGAAGGTTGCCGTTCCTGTTGGACTTAGAGTCACCCATGGAAATATGTCTGGAGTTAAGATCCCCAAGAAGAAGGCAATACATACAACAAACAATCAGACCAATATATATACACGAACAATCAGACAGCCTCTCTGGATTTAAATATTCATAGATTTGCTGCCACTGTCGACCATGCACATAGGCCTAGGTGTGTAGCGAAATCGGCACAGAAAGTCCATTTCGATACTATTGTATCTGTAAATTCCCAGTAAACTTTGATTGGGAGTTGGCGTCTTTTCATGGTTGGAATGCATTTCAATGGTCATTTTGTAGTTATTCAGCCACGAGGTCTTACGTCGAATCTTGCTGTCTTGTTAGGCAAGTGTAACATTAGGACATGATATATTGAAATAGGTTTTATTATTACACAAACGTTACAGTCCAATACTCAGTCACATGTTACTGCAGTTTTAGCACTGAACAGCTTCCTAGGTGAGACTACTTCACCTGCTAAAAATATCAAGCTTTAAGCTTAACGTAGGCCCTATAATTTTGTTGCTATTGTATTTAGGCCTACAATTTTTGACCATTTCCTTGGTCTTAAAGAGAGGAAATCAGTTTTCTCTGCTTTAATTCAGTCTCACTTTGATTATAGTGTTAATTTCTGGTTCAGAGGCTATACCAAATACTTTGCAGGCTGCAATGTGCACAAAACAAGTTAGTCAGGATCCTATACTTGGTCTGAAGTGCATATCCCATACTGACTGCATGCATCTCTCCACTTTTAACTGGCTTGATGTTCAAAGAAGAGTAGACTACCTTAACCTTGTGCCAATGTTTAATATTTACCTCGGCAAAAAACCTCATTATCTGTGTAATCAAGCAAGGGTTTCTAATCGAAGTGAGCTCTGAGACTCCATTTTTGTCCCATCTGTGAAAAGCAAGGGTTTTTTTCTTTGTGTACCTGGCACATTTTTTTCGTCCTTTGTTTTTTTAATTTTTAAATCCCCACTTTTGGCATTTAATCTTTAATTCAATTCATATTTTATTTATTTTTGTCATTTCATTTTAACTCCATTGTTTTCCTTTCAGTGTTCTTTAATAATTTTTGCCATTTGAGTCATTTCATATTTAGGGTTTGTATCTAATTTAGGATCACTGTTTGACTGTTTATATATTCTATTATTTTGCGTTTATTTTTATATCTATGCTCCATTTTGTGTTTAACAGTTTTGCATTTTATAGGCCCATTTAAACATCTCATACTGTTTTTTTTTATTTTTAGCCTTCAATTTGTAGTCATTTTTCAGGTTTAGGGTTTCTTTCTTACTTGGGTTCACTTCTTTACTGTTTATTTTGTTTTTAACAGTTTTGCATTTTATATACCCATTTGAGCATCTCATACTGTTCTTCTATTTTTAGCTTTTGCTTTTTAATCATTTTTCAAGTTTAGGGTTTGTCTCTTAATTAAGCTCACTTTTTTACTGTTTATTATTTTTTGTTTTTTGATCTTATGGCATCTATTTTCATATGTAAGCTCCATTCTTGTATTATTAGTTATGCATTTTTTTATGCCCGCTTAACCATCTCTTCCTGTTCCCTCCTTAAATTTGATTCTATTTCTTATCTTTATGCATATTTTACTGTTTGTTTTATTTATCCCGTTTCCAGTTACTTCCCTTTTGTTTTACCTATGATCAGGACCACTATGTAAATAAGTTTCTCTATCTACCTACTGTGGTGTAGCGGTTATCATACCTGTCTACAGACCACGAGGCCCTGGGTTCAAGCCTGGGGCGGGTAGACACGTCAGTGCACCACAACTGGTTATCAAAGGCCGTGGACATTGACTTGGTTGTCGATGTTATATCTGTCCGTACGTCGTACCTGTGTTCTCGTCCGGGTCGTATTAAGCGTTTCGTGATAGCATTTGTACTATCATAACCGAATACGCGGGCGACGACCCCGTCATTGTAATTGTGTGTTCAACTCTCTCTCTCTCTCATAAGTTTCTCCCTCAGTTGAGTTAAACCTTGAGTGCTTTCCTTTTCATTGTGCCGATCATTTTGTTTGCTAGTGCAATATTGTTTCATATTTTAATTGTTAATTTCTTGCCTGTTAAATTTTTATTTTATAACATCATTATGTATATTTGTGCATGTAAATATGATCTTACAGTGAATAGATATATTCAATCAATCAATCGAACGACCGATCGATCGATCGATAATCCAATCAATCATTCAATCAAATTATGTCAAGGCATAACGTGTGTAGAAGTTACACACACAATGAACGCTCAATCGAGAGCATTCGGCGAGTGAACAAACTTTTATTAAGATTAAACGTATCGCGAGATTCGATAAGATGTGGACGAAATACCCATAAATCATCCACCGATGTATAATAAGATACCAAACTTTGACGTCACTACCAGTGGATCACACACTAACTTTCTGTGCAAAATTTGGAACCCACATGCTAATTTATTTACATAATCTAGGCTTTTTTTCAGTCGTCGTACCTTCAGCAAACATTTCCTACGGCCGACCAATAGATTCCCGAGTAAGCGAAGGCTCAAGGCTCGTCACAAGAAGCAAGCGTTTCACTCCATCACTTATTCTATTGCAAAATTTTCATTGGCTACCTGTCTCATATAGAATTAAATTTAAGATTTTGATACTCATTTTTAAATCCCTTCATAACATGGCCCCGTTATATCTGACCGAAATGTTTCATTATAAACAAACTAGTTACCGCCTTCGCTCTCAAACCACCTCATTCTTTATGTTCTAAAAAGTAAACTTACATATGGCGATCGCTCTCTGCAAATATTTGGCCCACAACTTTGGAATGACTTACCTCTTTCAATCAAATCTGCTCAATCCCTTAAACAATTCCACACCTTGCTTAAGACTCACTTATTTAATTGTGCTTTCAAGTCCTCTACATAATTTTGTTGTTCTTTGTTTTCTTTATATTTCATGCCTATCTTATTTACACATTTGTATTTATTTTATCTATATGCCTATTCCGTAAGGCGCATTAGAATAAGTTATTTAGATAATGCGCCATATAAGTGTAATAAACTTAAACTTAAGTTTAAACTTAACTTAAACTTAAAAGCAAGTAGGTTATGCTTAATTTCATGTTTAGGCTCATTAATCTGAAATATTTAAGTAGAAAATAATTAGTTGCAATAGTCAAGCCATATTAAGTGCCCAGAGAGAAAATTTAAGCCCCGATTGTAATCTCAAATTGAACCGAGAGTAAAGACGTTCACTGTCTCACTAAACTCCACAGTGTGGCATGTATAACTATTTCACAAGGTTACATCTTCAAGGCATTATTTGGGACTTATGTTAAACGTTAGGCCTACAACTTTAAAACAATACATGAATGTGGCGATTAGTTTGAAAAATTATTATCTCAGTCTCTGTTGTAACGTCGTCACCACGTACTGAGGGATGTGTATGATAAGTAGGTAACATTAGGGGTAGTTGAAATTCAGGATGCTTGAAATTTAGGTCAGATAACATCTGACTGTAGTATACGCTATAGCCACTATGGCTGCTATACACAGTCAGAAAACGGTATATACTTTATAACGTTGAAACTGCTGCATTGGCTTATCATAGAATCGTAGATGAATTTCGACTACGCGCTAGAGTAACTCGGCCTTTCCGCAACGATCTCAGGTCAACTTTTGACAATGCCTTTTATCGTCATGGAATGTGCGTGGGTTCAATGAAAAAAACTGTCAAAAGTTGCGTTTTGTGCAATAGCTTTCGCTAGCGGTTTTTTTTTTTTTTAACAGTTGATATATCTAATTAGTTTAAAAGTTGTCGAACAATAGAGCGTCAGTAAAATCAAGGTGCGTATAGCATTTTATCAAATACTGCGCGCATTTACTGACGAAAATTTTCAAAATAGCAGTTGCCAGCGCACTCGGGTGATACGCGCACTAATTGTGTACGCGTTTCTAAAAGTGAGAGATTCGCGAAGTGATCGGAATGTCATTTCTTCTGTAATTTAGAGTTTTTGCGTACACAATGTTCATCATTTCATTTGTAACTTAGTTTGAAAGATACTTTAAAGATTAAAGATGCTAATGAAAAAAATCGTAGCTCGTAAGTACCTGTGTCAGTTTTGAGAAGGTGTTTTTCATGATTATCTTATTTGTTGTCGTCTGAGTGGTTTTCAACATTACGAGTGTATTATGCGTTGTCTCACCCGGTATGCAGGTATTGCCTTGTAAGTAGTGCCTACTAAGTGAGATGTTTATCTCACTACTCACCACATAGGCATTTAGTGAGATAAACATCTCACTCAGTATGCCCTACATGCTACACACTACTTGCAACACTGAGTGAGACAACTCAACACAAACTTCAATTGGGATTTTCATTTTGACATATCATACGACCAACACTTTTAGAAATTATGATGGCAAAACCATTAAAAATAGAACTGACGAGCTACCAATTTGATGACAATTATATTGTAAACTTACTAAATAACATTTTTATCTCCTTATATACAACAAAAAGGAATGAAATTGAATGATTTTCGTAGCTAATCGTTTACCTTGACAACTTTGTCCGTCTGACTCGCGACGGGCGTACAAAAGTAACGCACAGCCCAGGCAAGATTACGCTGGCGAGTGTTAGTTTTCAGATATTCGCACTTACAATCTTCTTCGAGAGACAACAAGTCACCAGCGCGAGAAAAAGTTTATACCACATATTACGATAGAGGACATGTTTGATATGCAATAAAATATCATTTAAGCGAAATAAAGAAAAGTGGCAAATGGTAAAAAATTTGTGGGAAAAGAATTTAGGCCTATACAACTAAAAGAAAATCTAGCTTAGTCAATAATTGTTCTTCAGGCACTTATTGAATATTTGTTTTAATGAATTTCATTTCCATGTCGTGATGCTCAATACATAAGTGTAGGAACGGGGAGGACAGGGGAACGGTGCCCTACACACAAATGAATAAAGTGCCCTTGTTGAAAATGAAAAGTTCACCTCAATTACTGTCAAAGGTGCGAGATTTTGTGGCGGAATTTGCGGATACTTTTAAACAAATATTACAAAAGTAACTTTTCAAAATGAATACTGCATGGGCTCAGAGATTAAGAGATTATATCTACTGGGAGGGAGAGGGGGTTTCTCCATTTATTAACAAAAATGAAATTAAGACGATAACAGTTTTGTCAATTAAATTGTAGACCTGTAACAAAATATTTCGTTCAAACAAAATTCATATATTTTGGCTCAATAATTGCCATACTCCTTATCCCGGACCAATTCAGCCTCGTGACGCATACCAACATGAAAAGTCGGCGGCATTTTCCTATCGAAAGTGGGACAAAATCAAAAATTTGGGGAGACAAAATCACGCTAAAATGCAGCAAATATTCTTACAAAAGGTACAAATTCGGGAACAGTGTGTGTGTCAGTGTGTGGGGGCGGGGGAGGAGGGGTGGCCTTTCTTTTAATTTCCCTCTCAAATCCCGCCTGTGTAGATGAATAACGGTGACCAATATGAAAAATATTCTCGTTTACATTCACCATGTGTTATATGTTACGTATTGTTGTCAGGTCTCGTTTATACTTTCAACGTCCAAGCTTCGTCATTATTGGTACGCACGCTAGTTGTTCGATTTAGTGGTGTGCGCCTGCGGATTCTTTTGACGCTTGGACGTTCGCAGTGTTTTCAATTAATTAGGTATAGACGCAATCGACAGAATCTTTAACCGGTTGTCTTTTTATGACGTCATTTTGACGTCATTTTTCCTTTTGACTTTTTGACGTCATTTCTTCTTACGGCAGCTTACACAGAGTGATGTCATACTGAAGTCGCAAATTATAACGCAAACGCCACTATGATTCTGCGCACACCGTCATGTGATACATCACCTGATTAAAGTTTTTGTAAATTTCCCGCGGGATATCCTGAAACTGTTTACTTTGTTAATATCTAAATGTTTGTTTCCCGCGTCCCACGCACGTTAACAGCAGTAACACTAGTGTTGGCCAGTTAGTTGTATCCATAGGCAGCAAGCTTACTATACAACTATGACTGATAGCTAATTCTAAATAGCGTTTGTTATGGAGTCTGAGGTACTATTAAATGGATAGTGTGTCATTTATTTTGCATGACAACACTGAATAAGTGGAGTGATTTCATCAGGTGTCATACAAGTGCTTAAAACTTCCAAGTTGTTGAATGGAAGTAGAATGGCCTAGACTATCTGGGGTCTAAGATTAGGCTATACTTAATAATTAGCCCCTATACTTAATAATTAGTCCCCACCCCACGGGGTGGGGGTGAATGGGGGTGAATAGGTGTCAGTGACATATGGTTTTGGTATTTAGGGTGCTTCGTGATTTGGGGCTCGTGATTTGGGTGAGGGGGGAGGGGGCTGATTTGGGATTGGAGGGGAGGGGGTGGGGGTGATAGAATTTGGGATTCAGAAGGGTGGGTCCGTGATAGGATTTGGGTGAGGGGCTCCGTATAATGCCAAAACTTCCTTACCTACCGTTAACAGGCTTAATTTAGCATTTGTGACTGCAGTTTAAATTCTTGCAGATCATCATAAGTTGAAGGAAATATTATGGGATATATTTTTTATTGGGAGTAGGCCTAGGCCTACAATTTTGGACAAAACGGCTGAAACACTTCAGCTTTTTGAGATCTTCATATTTTATAGTGCCATGTTTCTTTAATATTTTTCCGAGAATTGTAACCCCCTATCCTCCCTTTCAATGTTAAATGTATTCCTTTCTTAACGTAAATTTCCAGGAAAAACAGTAACAATGGCCAATATTGAATGGGAAGGGGGGAGGACAATTATTATAATGAGTTAGGGGAGGGGGACACTGACGGCGTCAATGAAATCATTAAAATGTGCTTATGTACAACACCTGTTCACATCGGCCTAAAAAAAAAAAAAAAAAAACCGCTGGTGACCCTCTATCGAAAGTACCATCATCCGAGAGATATTAGATGGTACTTTTTGGAAAACATCACAAAATATCCCAAATCTATGACATTCTGGTACAAAAAGGACCCCGAACTTGACTCTTTCATCATCGATTTCAATATTGAGAATAATTAGTTCCGTTTTACACTAATTCACTAAGTTCAGCCTTCACCTCCTGTAGTCGTCTCGCAATTGACCAACCCACGTGTGTTTACATGCCGCGCGAGTGTTCATTCTGTCATTGTTCAATATTAAGAGAATAATAAAAAAAAATTACGTCATTATTCTAAAAGCGTCTACTCTGCTATGACGTCGTAAAAAGACACCCGGTTGAAGATTCTGTCGATTGCGGTACAGACACTTCAACGCTTTGTACAGTAAACCATCGCGGAGAAGGATTAGTGAAATAATTTCTTGTTTTAACCAATTTACAACAGCCATTAAGGTTTAAAACGTAGGTGCCCATTAAGATTAAGTCTTTTTGAGTATGTTCATGTTATTTTTACATAGTGGGACGAATTTTTTAACTTATAATTACAAAAGGCAACAGCCACAAATTCGTCGCGGAAAGGCTTATTTTAAGCCGTGCGTCGTCAATATTCGTTTACGCTATTATGTTGAGCAGTGTAAACGTTTTCCACGTTATAAAGTATACACAGCCTTCTGACTGTGTACAGCCGATGCATATGGCTACAGTACACAGTGATATGTTATCTGACTAATAGGCATTATGCCTAAGTAAATTTATATATAGCCTAGGCCCAAATAACATAACAAGATGACAGGCGAAGAAGGGGTATATCACATCATAAAAAGTCCAAATATGGGCCACCACAAAAGAAAAGTACAGTAGACGCAAAGATACCCAAAGTTAGTAAAGAACGTTTATAAAAGTTCTTCATTTTAATTTCTTTTTGAATAAATAAATGTAATAAATTACTTAGGGCCTGTAACCTAGCAGCACTCTGCACTAGTACCAGCAAACTTCATGTTACGCTGTGGTAGGCCTTGTACTAGCACTACACTAACTTAGAAATCAAAGTTAACCAATGTATCATTTTTATCTTTTCCTGATGATGCAGGATGAAGCAAAACATTGCCACATAAGTCTTACCTTGTAAAAGCCTACCAAAGAGGGATGTATGATTTTGAAGATGCAAGAAGGCAGATTACCAAAATTATGAAATATGAAAAGTCTGATTGGTATGTCTTCTGTACAATTCTAAACATTTTTTCAAGTGATCATTAAAGTGGCGTTATATGCAGTCACGGTGGCGTATTTAGTTTTCGATGCCAGGGGTGGGGCTAATGGTAATCATCGGAAAAGGGCTGTATGCAGAGGCGTATAGGAAGCGATGGGGATTTTGATTTTACCTTCCTGATTGGAAGGTAAATTTGGAATATTACTAATATAAATTTGTTTAAATAAAACTAGATAATTTAATCAAATCATTGAAATTTTTGGTACAATTTATTGGAAATTCATACAAATTTCACAAAAATGCACGTTAATGCAATAAAAGTTGTAAAATAAAAGTTTCCGAAAATTGAAGAAAAAATCCTGACAATTAAAGAATTTTCTGGAAAAGTGAAGATTAACGTTAGAACCAAATTTATAATAAATTCATTTTTCATCGTTTCCCTAATATGATGTATAGCATATTGTGTACTGGTATACCCCGATAATTACATTTACATACATAATTTCACGGGAGGAAGGAGGAGGGGAGGGGGGGGGGGGGGGATTTTGCCCTATAATATTATGACATCTACTTTATCATCCTCATCACCATGCGTATCAATACTCATCATAAACCTGCTTCAGATTATGTACATCTGAATCATCCTCTTTTAACGCCATGTAATCACATTGTTTACACGCTTAATCGGACAGTCCAACATTATATTATAAAAAACTATTACTTGTCTCACGTCTCTTATTCATTATCTTAAGTGGAACTCCCAATCTCTTTATACCCCATGACCCCCACTAAACACACCACTGGTCATATGACATAAATCCAAAATGAGAGATGCACAAGATGGTGAAGCACAATACTGTTTCTTTAGTGAATTTGGAGCTCTGAAATGAAAATCATATAAATACTGATACCACCATTTTTATTTTATTCTGTTGATTATTTACAGGTTAGTTGAGTGTCATTAATTTTTGTGACAGAATTTGTAACAACAATTGAGTTGAGTGATCATATGAAACTTAAAGTTTCACAGAAAGACCAAACTTGACTCCCCAAGTAAGGTTATATACAGTTGTGTAATTTATTAAACAAGCTTATTATCAAACTGCCACTGTTTGTATCCACATTTGAACTGACATTTTTGTGAATTCTTAGAATAAATGTGTCACTTATTTTGTCGTAATAAGTAGCTTCTCCCATCCAGAATGATACTTGATTTGATCAGGATTTTATCTGAATATCATAGTCCACCTTGATACACAAGTAAGCCGACTAATGTATTTTGAATAAAAATGATAAGCCATATTTAATCAATAAACTACTTGCAACTAGCACGATGTTTAGAAAATTAAAGTTAAGCAACCTATCATTTTCATTATAGTGCAGGATGAAGGACATACAGCAACAGAGCAAGATGTCAGGATATAGGTCTAACCTTGCCATAGAGTACTAAGGAGAGATCTATGAAGATGCAGTTTACCAAAATTCCAATGGTATGAAAGTACAATAGTGATTATTAAAATGATGTCATATGACATAAATCCAAAATGAGAGTATGCATATTATGGTGAAGCAGAAGCGGGTGAAACTGTTTTTTAGTGAATTTAGAGCAAGTTCTGACATGAAGATGATAAAAAAAAACCGTTTTTATTTCATGATGCTGATTCATTTAATACGGGTGTAGTGTTGTTGAGTGTAAACAAATAATTATGACAGAAGTTATAGCAGAATTTGATGTATAAATGGTTTTTGTGATCATATGAAAATTTAAGTTTTATCAAAACACCAAACTAGCCGTATTTCCAATGAAAATAGGAAACTTTCTTTTATTTATGAAGCAACACTAGAAAGCAAACTGCCACTGATCTAACCCACGTTCAGTTTTTGTGTACACTGTTGTGTTAGATATTCCACAGAAATCAAAACTTTGCATGAATTCACCAAAAAATGATAAAAAATCCTCTCAATGGCCTATTTCAGGTACAGTATAAGGTTATAATCAATTTCCAGCATGTAATTTTATTAGTGCTTGGAAGTGCTATTATTAAACAGAATATACTGTACATGTACAGTATATATCAGAGTTTAACAGTTTTTTCTTGAATTTTTCTGTTATTTTGACTGTTACCTACTGTTTGGCAGCTTGTAGAAATAGTACGGTTGATGCTGGGGATCTTATGAATAGAAAAATAAACCTATGCCAACAACACCTTAAAATCTAATTTCTGTTAAATAATTGTGATATTTTCAAATATTGAGGTAACATTCAGTTTGTATAATTCTCTTTTGTAGACAATTTCTGAGGTGTCAATGACCTTACATGAAGTATGGGCAGCCTCAATAATTCAGAAGTACCAGATGATATATTCAAGAAGATTTGCTCAACCAGACTTGGAGAATAAATAATTAAATCCTTTCATAATGTATTTTTCTTTTAATATAAATATAAAAATGACAGTACCCTGGGAGCTGCTAAACTTTGTAAGCTACTGCATGAAGATAATATTGACCAAAACAAAGATACTCATTGAGTGGAGCGATTATGTATTTTTAGAGAAATGTTTTATGTATGTCAGTTTTATTATCATATTTTCATACTGTTTGCATTCACCGGAAAACTTGCTGTGAGTGAAAGGAATTAAAATAAAAATATCATAAATTGTTAATCATGTCATGGCAGAAAAAGTGAATGTCTTTTTATTCATAAAACTGTACCTGCATGATGATGCAGGGCCGTAATTCTCATTTGAAAAATGGGGGGACATGGCCTCTTATCCAAAAAGTGGAGAAACAAGAGGCAAATTTTCCCTATAATGAACCGAATTTTTATTATTTTGCTGAAAAGTGTGAGGGGAATGTCCCCTTGGAATTACGGTCCGTGGTGATGGTTGCAATATGTACAATAAACTTTAATATTGATGTAGATAATGTTACTTGCATTCATTCTTTGACACATTGTTTATGTTCACAAAATAATGAAATTACACAGAGACATTTGAGACAGATGTCTGTAGTATATATCTCTCTCTCAGACGGAGGGGGGGGGGGGGGCACAACCATATGTGAGGTATATGTTTGTATATGCCGCCAAAGCAGGTGCTTTTTGCATCATTTTAATAGTGCAGGTGTCTTTTCTGCATTATTTTTGTAGTGCAGGTGTCTTTTTTTTTATAGTGCAGGTCCCCCAAATACTGTTTTTTCTCTGTTCATTTTGTACCGCTGGTCCATTTTTACAATATGTTTGCTGAATATTTGATACTGCTGTTATCAAAATTGACTTCTTTGATACTACGGGTATCAGAATTGAATAGTTGTATACTGCAGGTACTGAAAAAAGATGTCATATTGTGGGTATGGTCTTCGGTTGATGAATTGCACATACCTACCACTTTTAGTAAGAAGTGCACCCACCCCTCCCCCATACCCGGTATCTTTTTTATAAAACACGATTCTTCCTAATCATTTTGAATGTCAAATTCAAATGCAACTGCAGTATTTCTCTACGTGGCTGTGAATGTCCTTACACTGTGCAAAAATAACATATTCAGTTAATTGATCAAACTGAAAAACAAAACAAATGACATTACTTCGTAGTTTGTGTATACCATTGGGGGCATGGAAATAAAACTATTCACTTTAACAGCCTCAAATTATAATTTAACAATGACCATTGGAAGCAGAATCTTATTAGACAATGATAATTATAATCTTTGGAGTAATTATTTGAACCTTACCCCCATTATATTGAATGCGAGTAAATGAAGGTGTACATCCAATATAGATGATTCTTATTAGAAGAATAACCTTGGCTACAAGTTCAAAAGAGAGTAAACATGCTACTTTTGATTTAGCAATCATATCAATTGTAAAAGACTATGGACATCTAGAGGCAACATATGCTTAATTGACTTAAAATATGATGTAAACCATGAATTTAAAAAAAAGATGTACAAAAATTGGTTGAAAATTGACGAATTTACTGCATTTTTAATTTTTAGCTGTTATTGCACAATAATCTGTGACATCAATGGGGAAGGATCCTTCATTACCTTTTGCAAACCTTTTTTTATTCCTCTGTCAATGTAGTTTGAAATATAGCATTGGACTTGGAGCAATGGTTTTGGAACTTGGTCATATCCCGAATTATCATGTATCTAGAAAAGACATTCTAAAATTAACAAGCAGACAAGTAGCTGAATTCGAAGAACAAAAACTTAAAGACTTACATAAAGATTTTGAGATGTGTTTCTTTTACTATTTCACAAATTCCGCACAAATTAACAAATCTTAAAACTTTATTTAGTCATAAGTTGAAAATTAAATAAAGCTTTTACAAAATTGAAACAAATACTCTTTTCAGAATTCCATGCTCTTTCACATATCTTAAATTTGTTAGATGTCCATAGTCCTTTCAAGAAGTGGTTCACAAACATCTTTGTCATAAGCTTAATTTGGTTTTGGCAAAACGTGGATAAGATATTAGAAGCCCTGCAATAAAGGGAATGGGGATGCACAACTATACAGAAAAACCGTGAGATGGAAGGAAAATGTCATGAGGAATATCCCATTATGACCAACCTGTCTTGTACATTCACTGGATTATTTTGCTTTATTAGTTTATAAGAATTTTCATGAGCTATGTTGTCAGAAGGATCATGAAGTGATCCAGAACTGTACTTGCTGGAAAAATGATTGGTTTATATAAATGTGTATAATTTATGTTGTAAATGAGGCTCTTACCTGTGATTTAATAATTCAACCTTTCCATGAACTGGTAAACTGAAGAGGCAGGTGAGAAGGAACCAGATATTGAAGGTTATGAAAATGATTAAATGTGCAAGATACTGGTAACGATTTGAAATTGTCATGAAAAAGATTAATTAAATGTGAAAGATACTGTTTGAAATTATACACTTTTGTTATCATAACATTTCTACATCAATTTCTATTCATTTATAAGAACATGTGACAATCAAATCGCATTATGTGGCACTGTCAACCTTTGTCATCTAGGAAAGACATTTTTCACATTGTCACTAGTCAGCTCAGCAAACACAATTTACTTTTTTCACATACTTTTAGTATTATGAAGTGAGCCCACTGTTTATCTTTAGCTGATTAATTTGAATTAATATGCAGTAAATCAATATAAGAAAACCATTCATGAGGTGAATACCACAAGAATCTAACACATACACAAACAATTTCTTTTTAGAATAACAACTTGTTTCCGCCTGGGAGATATACCATTACCTCTGAGCAACTATATCTCTAAAATTACAGTTCAATTTTTTCCTCATAATTTAATAATCCATTGCCTATATGGAAACTACACTAACTATTTCTTTCAATAATGTATCAGTGACTGCAGGTAGGTTTTTGTTGCATGTACAAGTGTTTGCTATCACTCTAGGTTTGTTTCTGGTGAGCCAGAGCATGTAGGCCTAATATGACATGTAGTTTAAGACATTGACAATGATCCAAATGAAACTAATAGGTTTTAAAATTATTCATTTAAAGACAAACAAAATGCATTCACCATACAGAAAGGAAAACAACTTATCTTGTTAGGCTTTTTGACAAAGGTATACTGTAATTATCTAGCTCTACCTTAAGAACCACAACTTAATAAAGGCTTTCGCTAGTCTTACTCTGTAGACATTAACACTGAATGCGGCAATGCGCTGTTTGATTTTCTGAGAGCGTATAAACGTGACAAACACAAACATAAAAAGTCACACAATTTTTGAAGAATAAAATGCATATGGCTTGAAATTCCAGGCGAAAACAGTGCTTGCTAGGAAAGAGTTAGGCTTAAGCATGCACAGTGCTATTACTACTTAGGCCCCATAACATGGAAATCAGGGACCAGTGATATCTCACGAATAATTGAACGAATTGGCCAGCCAAGATAAGAAGTATATACAAAAATTGGCAAATGTCTGTTATGATAAAATAGGTCATGCGGTAGTATACAAAAGGCTGGTTCTGGGCCATTTTTGCGTCGTTTTTGCGTCGGTTTAGTTTTCACTGGTTCTGGGCCACTTTTGCGTCGTTTTTGTTTTCACTAGTTCTGGGCCACTTTTGCGTCGTTTTTGTTTTCACTGGTTCTGGACCACTCTTGCGTCGTTTTTGCGTCGTTTTTGTTTTCACTGGTTCTGGGCCACTTTTGCGTCGTGTTTGTTTTCCCTGGTTCTGGCACACTTTTGCGTAGTTTTTGTTTTCACTAATTGGGCTGGGGGTTCTAGGCCACTTTTTATGTCGTCCACCCGCCTATAAATTTATGACAGAAAGATATTGTAATTATTTATTTACTTATATTTTTTACCAATAAATAAAAGAACAGCAAAACTTCAGTGGGAGAAAGGCAGGAGCCACTTTTAACTACAATTTCAACCTCTGCTCGCTCCTGCCTTTTTTAGTTCATCTTCCTAAAGGTACACCTATTTACAGATTATATCACTCTCCTAGCCCAGCCTAAGTAGCTTCGCCACGTGGGATCAACAGTCCAACATGTCACCATCGACCATCATTTTGTACTTCAGCAGACTAGACTCCTCGAGTGCTCTGTCCACCGCTGCTGAGATCTTGCCGCGCCGCTGTTCACGAATGAAGAGTCATTCACCCCGGGCAATTATTCAACGTCCAAAACTGTTTATATACCCATTACATTATACAATACTAATATTAGCAGTGTATACATTGCAATTATTTATAAACGTCATTACAATTTACCCTTCCAATATTTTTATATACAAAATTGTTTGATTGTGCATACCAAATTGTTTTGTTATTTTTTACGCACAAATATTTACTTATCTTTTGAAGTAAATCAGAAAAAAGTATTCTAGATACCCTATTTGCATACAAATATTCAAGCAATGAATATTCAACATGTAATTTCACCTATTTAACACGTATTTTCATTTGACCTTATTTCACGCCATGTGAGAGTTATGTGGTAAACCAATATTTACTCAATTCACAGAGGTCATTTCATACTGCTATTTTTTTGTATCTCTTTTGTGTTTTGGAAATAGCTGAATGATTTGCAGTGTTTCAGGATATATGTACTCTTTCATTTTCAGATGTACTGCATTTTTCATTAATTAACCCACTATTCTAAGCAAGCTACGTTAAAGTAATACAAAGTCTTCGTTTTTATAAATCGGACTGGTGCACTTATTATAACGCTTTTTCTCATACCTGGGCCCACCACTATTCAAAATTTATGACAGAAAAATATTTTGGCTATCTATACGCAAAAGCATATTGCTAGGAATCATGTACAAATCTTGACCCAGACTGAAATCTAAAGGAGTTAAGGCATAGGTCAGAGTACCTTGATAACGTTGAATGGAAGATGGGAGATCTATAGGAGCAGCCACCGCATCCTCAACATTACGAATAAATTGTTGCTGAGCATCCAGACCACCACCAAGAATTTGACTGCGAGTTTGTGCTTGAACATCTAAAAGAGCCCACACAAGAACACGAATGCTGTTGTTGATATAGTTGATACCAAGGTCTGTGAAACCATCACTAGTTGGTTTGATTATTTTTAAGTAGCCAGTTTTCATGTTCGATGGTTGACTGATGTAGTCGATGGTCAGCATCGCTGACAGGTCACCAAATGACATGATTTTCTTATCATAGTAATTGCTGCTGATGATACCCATGTCGTTTGCCACATACTGGATAGGGTAATAAGTGGTTGAGTACCACTTCCAGGGTATCTCTAGTCCCTAGTTTGGAATCCCTGGTGGGGTTCACTGGGTAACCTCCGGCGAAGTCCCAAACTCATCACACATTTGCTTTAACGCCCCGTCACTGTACGGGTTATTGTAAGGGTCAACGTTATCCTCATCTGGTAGACAAACTTCCAGTCTTTTCAATGTTCTCCGTATGGTGTAGTACACATGAAAGCGATAAATCATGCGAACCGTCCATTGTTTGTAGTTAGTCATCTGCTCGGGAGAAACACCACATCTATCCGCGGCAATACACAGGGAAAAGTTCAACTGCGTTTGCCAAAACATCATAGGGTCGAAACGCCACCTTTTGACAGTGGCATCATCATGTACGCTGTGTATTCGGTAGTTTTTAAAGATGTTTTAAAACCTTGCCAAGAAGTACTGATTTGAACCGCCTGGGTATAACCGCTGTTCTGTTAGATTACTCACACCCACAGTCTCAGCATCCTGCCAAACAGGAGCCCCTAGCACATGTCTGGGGATGTGTTTAAATGCTGCCATATATACATATCATGATGTCTTCAATATGGAGGTGGAACTCGCTGAAAGCTTAACTTAAGGCTTCACCCAGTGCTTTGGCAATAGCCAACTGCGCCTCCTGCCGCCCAATTTGTTTCCCATCTTCCAGAAGCTGCTTTTTTCATCCTCACCTAACTGAATCATTTTAGCAGCTCGGGTCTTCTCTTTTAAGACTTTAAAACGTTCAAATTCTTCAACGACAGTCTTAAATTCCGAAGCAGAAACGTCCTCATCTTCAATGGCTTTACTGACAAGGTCTACGATGCTGTTAAGCTTAGAGGAAGCAATTGTTGTAATCTGACGATGCAACTTTCTTATCTATCCGTGTTCTTAAATAATACAGAGTACACTACCAACGACCACATACATCAGCAGCACCTTCCATAGCAGTTGCTACTGGTGCAGCAACAATCGTAGCCAAAACACCTATTCCAGCTGCACCAGGTCCCACGGTTGTTAGTATAAGCACTGTGTCTACTGCTTCAAACACATGGGAGACCTGTGTGTATTTGCGGCTTAGATTTGTGGAGTAGAAATCTCGGTTTCAAGGTAACTTTTTAGTTGTGTCATATGTTGTAAACGGAAATTGCTGGCTCTCTCCCTAGGAGGAGCTGATGGTAATGTTGGATAAATGCTGTCAACAACTTTCATAGCTATTTCAATAGTAAGGTCACTTCAATTGATAAATAATTATTATGTATAATTTGGCAATAGCCATCACGCATTTCTAAGGTGATAGTGTTCAACACATCTCTAGCAAGAGGATGCATCATGGGATGTGAATATGTTACGTGAGTAGTTTCCCCTACTTCTTCATTTACAGTCATTTTTGCCAGTCTATTGCTAGGACGTCCCTCAACAAAGTTTCGAGTGACATTTAATTCCAGAAGGTGAATACATATAGAAAGATCCCTTGAAATGGGAGGCACGTGATCACTCCTATATACACCTGCACCCACCCATTCATCCGTGAAATTCATTCCCAAGAAATATATAAAGTTACTGCTGAATTTGACTTCGCAAGTAGCCGGTATGACTAATTTGATTTGTAAAGTGTTTTGCTCTAAGAACACACTTCCTCTTTCTTCTGTTTCTATCTCCCTTTCAACTCTTTTCTTAAGTGTATTGAAAGTATAGATGCCTGGTTCAATGATTACTCGTTGAATTCGCCTATCCTCTGAATATCTAATGTCTAAAAATCCATGCTCCTTCAGGTTATACCAACCCTTGGCGAAGATCACATCTGTGATACCAACCTCTTTCACTTGAAGAGGGGTTTCTACTAGGTTTCTTGGTTTTCTGGTGACTAGATATGTGCTGTAATACATCGATTATTTCAATAGCAATGTAACTTCATTGGGGAGATTGTGGTTATTGAAAGGTTTACCATATGATTGTTTCGTACCTCTTAAGGTGATGGTATTCAGCACATCATTGGAAGTCGATGCATTCTTGGATGACTATATCGTATATGAGTCATTCAGCCTATATCAGTCTTATTCACAAGAAATTCACCAAGTCTATCCGTGGGATGCCCATCAATAAGGTTATGCGAAACATCTAAGTCTCGGAGGTGAATGCTTAATGAAAGATCCATCATAAGGGGAGGTACACGATTGCTCCTATTCACACCTGGGTTCATTGCCTTATTTTCATTGGTAAGTTTGAATCCCAATAGCACTAAGAGATTTTCACTTAAAAGAAGCGCAAGCCCATCTGGCACAGTTATACGGATCAGTGAAGTGGCCGACTGGAAATCAAAACCTCCTGCACCGATCCCTTTATCTAATCTTCTTTTAATCATATTGAAATTATACAGGCCAGCCTCAACCTTTGTTATCCTGGCCGTTTCACTATCAAATGACAAAATATCCATCTTGCCATCCTTATCAAGGTTATACTAAGCACTGGTAAAGCACACATCATTGACTCCTACTTCGCTTACCTGGAGCGGGAATTGGAAATTGGTGGGTTCTCCGGTGACGATATGCGTGCTGTAATACATCGTAGTATTAAATATCATATGATATCTTTTCTTTAATCGCCTGGATACCCATGCGATAAGTGCACCACCCATTGCAAGCATAAGTGCCCACAAGTAACTCCCTACCTTTCATGCCTTTGTGAATGTGTCACCAATAAGATTGAAAAGCAAAGAAAGGGCACCACCAATGATGCCCGGTACAGCTGCACTGAGCCATTTACCAAAACGTTTCATCACCTGACCCAGTACTTTGACAATATTATCTGGCGGCGGCGTCGGCTCTGGTGTTGGCACGGGTTCCAGTCCAAGTGCCAGTATGATAATGGATATTATAAACCCTAATGCGGTCAGAATAGAAGCAATCGTCACACCCTGCGTTCGACACAACTTAACCAAGTTTTCTCGCAGAGAAAGGTCGCTATATACAAGCTCACGCGCAAGGTCACGTTTCTGCCGTACCTGAGATTTCAGATCACCACGAAGTGTGTCTATGCTAGTCTGTAAAGCGTCTTGCAGACCATCCAGCTGTTCAATTACTCTACGTATACTTGTCTTTTCGTCTTTATCGCTGGCTGCTTCGAGCCGGTCTCTTGCCTCTGCGAGTTGTTGGTCAGTTTCCACAAGCTTGTTTTCTTGAGCCGATAATGTACCTCGTATAGTTCTATGCTGCTTGTCGAGACCATGCGCTCCCGTAGTGGTAATAAGGGAGCATCAGTCTGAACAGCTACATCTGTTTTCCCTATTGATTGGTCGATATCACCCACAAGTGCAGTTGCATCGTAATCTGTGTCATCAAGGACGTTAGACGCCGTATTCTCTATTTCGGTAGCAGCATTTTGTCTATCACCAAATACTTCCCTGATTCCCGCCACCCCTCCTCTTTGTAACTTGATTGATGGTACGGAAATCCATCCACCAGTCCGAATGTTGTTGAAGCGGATATCACTACCTTAGTGTGTTAGATACAAAATATGCTCTGAATCCAACTTAAATAAGTCATACTTTGGAGTACCAGCAATTTTCATATCAGCGTAAAATTTGTCTACAAGCTGAATCTTGTCAACTTCACGTTGTTGTTCTGCTATAGACAAATCAAGCCCATCAACGCTAGTTTCAGCCGCAGTGGGTACAATGGGAAGGAAATCGTAATTCAAGTACGGATCATCAGTCGGGTCATCAGCCAAGTCATCCCTTCGATCAAAATCATCCATTGGTATATCCTCCATTGTTAGTATATCATGGATTTTAACTTCAATTTAGCAAGAAATAAGCAGACCCTATTCCAATCGTAGCAATTGTAATAAAAGCCTTGTAAAATCTCATTGCGTCATCTACATTTCTGAAGGTCTGTACAGCACGTCTTTCTGCCATAAGTCTTTGATTCATCCTATCCAGCTTCTCTTGCCTATCACGAGCCCATTCAATTTGAGCTGCCTGCAGTTTTTCCACGGCTTTATCATGACGCGCTTGTTCTTCCTGTGCAGCTGGATCCTTGGCAATCTGACTAAATACAAAGTTTGAACCTGAAAATGTTGGGGCGTTTACTACAGCCCACCAACAAGCAAGGCAATCGGAGCCATCGTCTATCAGACATATATATTTAATTGGGTGGTGTAGTAACGATCTGATATCAGGAATGATACCTTGGGAAACTAGCCACTCACGAGTCATAGTAGCTGCTGTAACGTCCAATGCAAGGAGTGCTACATCACGAGGTTTCATCTCTAACGAGGGTGGTGGCTTCAAGCTTTTCATAACAGCACTTCCTTGGACTGCATAACCCGTGGCTAGTAAAGCTATTGTTCCGCCTTGCTACAGGGAATCGATAACTTAGTTAGGCTGCGTCATTGTTTAGTATATATAAACCATCTGCAGTTATGTTCAATTGGTTTTCAGGCGTGAGGGGGGGGGGGGGCTGGGTGGACTAGGTGTATGGTGATTTTGAGCTACAACTACAGCAGCAGAAGCAACTACGACAGCAGCAGCTAGTACACCCCACCAAATATCCCAAGAAGCCCTAGGCGGATCTGTCTCTGCAGCGGGTGGCCGCTGGGGTTTCTTTTGTCATTTCCTGAAGTTCCCCTTCAAAGCGCTCAGTCTCCTTTGAATACGGGACATCCATCGTTATCCGTGCCTTGCATGTCTCCGCAGCACGTTTCCCGGCTTCCACCCTCTTGGGGTTTTTCAACCTTTGTATCTTCATTGTTTATATCATTTGTGTTTGTATATTCAATATGACGCCCACTTTTAAGAACCATACTTACTGGTACAATCCAGAACCCCCATTTATGGAATAGTCTGCAACTAATACTTCTGAATGCAGTGTTTATAAAGGGATCTTCTCCAAGGTCTGTAGCAAGGGCCTGCTCATTGTCAATGTTAAATATAGTGGCTGTTGCACGTGCATATAAATTTATTGCTGTTTTCCCCAAGCTTTTAGTCATTTTATTACCAAGACGGACCTCATATACACCATGTAATCATTCCACATCTGCACCAGACATCTCTTGAAGCTGATAAGATGAAATACACTTTCCTAAACAGTCATGGACATGCCTCCATGGATAACGACAGCTAGCTGTTTGCGGTGGTCACCTTGTGATGGCTCTTACGACGGCTCATCTAGTGTTTCTACAAGACTATTAATATTCATTATCACTCGACGAACACGCACTACAATGGGATAAGCATACCACAGGTGTAGTGCAAGTATGATTATTAATAATGCTGTGTTCAATATGGCGCTGGACATCTCCTAACTATTACTAAGCACTAATTAACTATTACTAAGCATTACTTAACTATTACTAAGCATTACTGAGCATTACTGAACTATTATTAAGCATTACTGAACTATTACCAAGCATTATTGAACTATTACTAAGCATTACTGAACTATTACTAAGCATTACTGAGCATGACTAAGCATTACTGAGTATTACCAAGCATTACTTAACTAATTATAAGCACCACTTAACTATTACTAAGCATTACTGAACTATTACTAAGCATTACTGAGCATTACTGAACTATTATTAAGCATTACTAAACTATTACTAAACATTACTGAGCATTACTGAGCATTACTGAACTATTACTAAGCATTACTGAAGTATTGCTAAACATTACTGAACTATTACTAAGCATTACTGAACTATTACTGAACATTACTGAACATTACCTAGCTATTACTAAGCATTACTTGACTATTACTAAGCATTACTTACTCAATTGTGTACTCAAAAGGTGGTCCACTTTTTAACACAAGTTTAGCATACTTTGTGCTTGATAGCTTATCACGGATTTCTTGCCACTTTTCTTGTGGAATGCCACTGCTTTCTTTCATAACTAGATGAAAGCAATGGGATGACTTGCAGTGAAAAAAAGCAATCCACTCATTCTGCTCATGTACATCAGTAAACCATAGCGAGTGCTGATGATGTCTACCTGAAAAAGTTAAATTTAATATTGTTCGCCTCTTTTTTACAAGTTCACTTTCTGCATAACAATCATCGACTATGGAGAGGGTAGTTATACCTTGGTAGAGCTTGCTTATGATTTCAAGATACTTTTGCAATTAATCTGCAAATGAATTTAGAAAGAAGACACTGCAGTCATCAGAAAGGGACTTGCTTTGTAAGTATGGTTTGATTGTAGGACCAGGTGGGGCATACTATGAAAATTCTTGCAAATACACCTGAATAGCTGGTTTCTAATAGGTTTAACACATAATGTGTCTTTCCAGAGCCCCTTTTACCGCATATAATCGCAGTGTGGGGATCTCTTGGTAAATCCATTTTTATATAGTTTTTACATCTAACTCCACACTCTGGCTAGGCGACCGTTCTTGATTACCATTTGTTTATCTGAGAGCACGAAGTAGTACATAATCACTGTACCTTCATCTGCAGGAGTGCGGTTGATCTCCAAAGTCATGCCTACGCTACCGTTACCCAGCTTGCAGCCGTTACCATGTAACGCATCATCATCGGTGCTGCGCAGATCAAGAACAAGTGCGTAGTATTTTTTGAGGTAATCTGATAAATCGATGAAATGTAGGCCAATCTCCTTAACAACTAAGCCTACATCGGGATTAAGGCCCTCGCTCATGGACAATCTTTCTGGGCCGAATACCTTCTTAGCCTCGTCCCAGTGCTGGTATGGGAGAATGCCTTAGGCATATAGCTGGTTAGGAACACCTTTAATGGTTACACTGACCTTAGTGATGTCGGTGTTCATAAAAGTCTCAGGTTTTTGTGCAAAGCCACTATCATCAACTTGTTTGACGAACAACAGGACAACACCGCTGGTACTGTGTCGAGGTAAATTCAAAGGGAAAGTCCACATAAAGCTAGTGAGGTCTAGCATTTCTCTCCGGTGCCTCTATATATCTGTATAGTTTACCAGGTATTCATTCAACATTTTATTTCGGATCTCTGCTCAAGGCTCGCTTGATTTACATTATCAAATTCCAGAGTCAAGTTGTTCAGAGTGTAGGAGGCCTTGGTGTCATCGTTTGCAATGATAACCTTCTCGTTAGGTGCAAAGTATGTGATGTATTTAAGCCAATCGTGCAGACCTAATGGGTAAAATGGGGCGTGACCACTTAAAAGACTAAAATCTAATGGTATAGAAAATCTATTGCCAAAAGCTTTAGCAATCGCGTTGTCACTCTTATTATTATCAGCTTTATCACTAGCACCTACACGAATTTTAAAACAATTTTCTCTGCTTATGCCCTGGTAGTCAGCGTTATCTCTCGCGTTATAGGAGAGCCATAGGTCTGCATAGTTGTAGAACACATCTGCGCTGTCCAAACTCATGACAACCTCACCTCCAAGTGTTACCTCTAGTTTGCTCACAATGTTGCGGCCTATGTTGTTGATAATAATGCGATTCCCATCTGTGCTATTCAGAGTAAAGTTGAAGGCCATTCTGACTGTGCCTGGGACAATGACATGATGCTGCTGCAGCTTCGGGAATTTGACAATCACGTGATTACCTGCTGTGGCCGTTGGGGTATCAAGAGTAACTTGATGAGTTGTGCGTACACCTTTCACACCCAGACCTGTACGGGTCCTTCGTGTGGGCGTTAGTTTCTTTCCGTAATTTATTGCCATATTAAATACATATGTATATGTCTAATATAAGATGAAACTAGCAAAGATATATTATAGCCCTCAGGGGTATTGGAGAGGAACTCCAGATATACAGAAACTTGCAAAAGCTGTAAAAGTATCTGAAGATAAATTCCAAGCTTGGCTAAAGAAGCAGGCTATGTGGCAGATCTACCTGTATCCTCCCCACTATATAGCACGACCTAAGTTTTAGATTTCTACACCAAATCAAGTCCATGAAGCCGACCTCTTGTTTCTACCGCATAACAAAGTTGGACGCTAGACTTATAAATATGCATTAGTTGTGGTCGATGTTGCAAGTCGGTATAAAGAGGCTGAGCCTTTAAATTCGAAGTACTCAACACAGGTTGCTTCTGCATTTACTCGCATCTATAATCGTAGTCCACTCGATTAGCCGAAACTACTTCAGGTGGATCCAGGGCGTGAGTTCATGGGTTATGTAATTAATACATTAAAGAAGCATGATGTTGAGGTGAGACGTGGAATCCCAGACATTCATCGCGATCAAGCTTTTGCAGAGCGGTTTAATCGTACACTTGCAGAACGGTTCTTCGGACATCAGTATGCTCAGGAAATGGAATTGCCAAAGGGAGAGAGATCGACAGAATGGGTAGAGAAACTACCTGCCGTTGTTTCAGCTTTGAACAACGAAGTCACACGACTGATCAGAAAGAAGCCTGTTAATGCTATCAAAGCTAAAATGGTGAAACAGAAATCAGCATCTCCAGCTGATCGCCCTGTTGGCTTGGAGGAGCAAAAAGTACCTACCGATGTTTCAATGCGTTATCTATACCAACCAGGTGAGCTGGAAGGAGGTCGACGTCGTGCTACAGACCCTGTGTTGTCTGTCAATGTTCATTGGATAAGACGGCTTGGTACAAAGCCTGGGGAGCCTGTCCTATACTATCTTCAAGATGGTCCGGACCGTGGATTTTTCCGTGAAGAGTTGTTGATCGTTCCTCACAACACCGAGCCTCCACCGAAATAATGCAACATGCAATTAGAGATAGGGTATTATAACGATATAAGATGTCAGTACGTGCAGAGAACAAGTGTAATTGGCTACCGCTAGGTAAGAAAGAAACGTGTGGAAGACCTGTTATGTATGATCAATGCTGGCAGCATCGAGTAGTGATTAGAAATCGTAAGCGTCCAATAGTACTATGCCGCAAGTGTGGGGCTGGTGTTTGTTCTCAGACACAACTTTGCTGTGGTTGCGGTGGTAGAAGGGTTGTTGAAAAACTATGTACATTGAAAAACAAGCTTGTATAAACTTTCAAGAAGTGCTCGCAGAACTTAAAGACCATTCTGTTGCAACATCCTATTAGAGATATGGTGTATCATAGTATACAAATCTGTGCTACGACCAATTAGAAAAATAGCATACTATAGTATAGCAGCGTATGATGAATAACTTAAATAAAACTGCACTTAGAAGAGAGAGAGAGAGTCGAGGTGTTGAGAAACTATGTGGTTCAAAACAATATTCTCCTTAATGACCCATCAGGTCAAAAAGGAAAACATATTGAAAGGGACTACATAGATGCCATCATCGCTCATAAGTATATGCCAGCCCGCAGACCGGTTCCTGCTCCTAGAGCACTAAGGTCGGTTCCTGCTCATAGAGCACCGAGGCATGTTCCTGCTCCTAAACCTGTGCCTGCACCAAGGTTCAGACAGGCTCCTGGGACAATTGGTATTTACCTCCGCAGTTGACAGATGAATATCGCAGATGGACTAATTGGGAGCTGACCCACTAGCCCTGTTGGATGATCTTTGCCTCGCAATTAACCGTAAGGGAGCAGAAGAGGTTGGAACCCTTCGCGGGTTAAAATTCCAGTTAGCACTCAGATTGGGACTAAAGAAGGATAATATCGATGGAGAAACAGAGTTCACAAATCCAGTATTTCGCAGCCATCAGATGGATGTCCTGCAAGTGAATGAGATTGATGCAGCGCTCAACAACGCTTTCCCCACAGATGATAGAATCTCTTGAGAAATGGACTCAAAGACGGTTAGGATAGATGGTGAATAGAGTAAAGGACCTCTGGCTAAATATTGCCCGGTATCAACCACTACGCAGTGGGTCCTATATCTGTTTGTCGAAAGAACTCATAGCTAAAAAGACTATCATCAATGTGAAAAATCGTGATGATAACTGTCTTCGCTGGGCTCTCCGATCTGTTCTGTTTCCAGCCAAGAAATATCCAGAAAGATGCAACAAGTATTCCTCAAAAAACGGCTTAAACTTTAAAGGAATGGAGGCTCCAGCTCCACTCTTCCATATTGGGAAGATTGAAAAACAAAACAATCTGGCTATTAATGTCTTTGGTTGAAATAAAGGGATGATTGTTCACAGACTCAGCAAACAAGACAAGAACATCCCCAGGATCAACCTTCTATCGATTGAGAAGGCATGCAAGTTCCACTACACGTAGGTCAAAAGCCTCAGCCGCCTGCTCTTTGATCAAAGTGCCAATCAAAGGCGTAAGCACTTCTGTGAGAGGTGTCTGTATGGCTATTCCAGGGAAGATCTGCTCGAGGCCCATAGACCTGATTGCATGGTACCTGGTCAAACAGCTGTATGTATTAAGATGTCGAAAGAAGGCAAAAACAAGCTGTCCTTCCAGAACTATCACAAGCAGCTTCCAGCGCCCTACGTAATCTACGCAGATTTTGAGGCAGTGACCTGTAAGATAGATGGTCCTGGATCCAATCCCGAATAATCCAATACCCAAAAGACTCAACAGCACGAAGCGTGTGGTTATGGGTATGTTGTGGTAAGATGCGATGGTCGTACAGAACCTCCGGTAGTATATCGAGGACAAATGCAGCTGAGAAGTTCCATGAGTCTTTGCAGCAGGAAGAAATTAAGATCAAAGCAGTTCTGGCAAACCCTTGACCTATGCTAATCACCAGAGAGGATTGGCGCGTACACCAGACAGCACAGGATTGTCATATATGTAAAAACCTCTACATGGTGACTCTGTCCGCAATTACTGCCATATCACTGGTAAGTACAGAGGTGCTGCGCACGATGCCTGCAGCCTGAAGTTGCGCCTGAGCCCCAAACCAACCACAATCCCAGTTGTTTTCCATAACCTGCGGGGCTATGACTCTCATTTGATCATGCAAGCCATCAGCAAAGTGGAAGGAAAGATAACCTGCATCCCCAATAACATGGAGAAATATATATCCTTCTCCCTAGGTCAGTTGAGGTTTATCGTTAGCGCACAATTCCTGCTTGCGTCATTTGATAAGCTGGTTGCGGCTAACGACTCCGTTGACTTCCGTGTCACAACTGAATATGAATCGAATGATAAAAAGAGACAATTGTTATTGCGTAAGGGGATTTATCCCTATGAGTATATGGATTCGTGGGAACGGTTTGGGGAGTTCCTACCTCCGCAAGATGCCTTCTATCATAGCAAGCTTACGGAGGAACATATCTCCAATGAGGATCATCAAGATGCGCAGAAGGTTAAGGGGGTAATTCGAATGTTATACTATGAGAGATTATTATGACCTATACCTGCGGACTGATGTGCTTCTACTAGCTGATGTCTTCGAGATATATCAGAAGACTTGCTTGAGGCAGTATGGTCTGGATTCAGCACACTATTATACAAGCTCTGGATTATCCTGGGATGCACTCTTGAAATATACAGGTGTAGAATTGAAAGTGTTAACTGACTATGACATGCACCTGTTTATTGAGAAAGGTATGAGAGGTGGTATTTCCATGGTATCCAAGCGCTATGCTAAAGCCAACAACCCTTACGTCTCAGGCTATGACGATTCCAAGCCTTACAATCATATTCTCTACCTAGATGCGAATAACCTGTATGGTTGGGCGATGAGTCAAGCACTACCCACGGGTAGATTCGAGTGGGCGGATGAAGTGCCCTTGCTGGAGACGCCTTCACCCGCTGCAGAAAAGGATTACATACTCGAGGTGGACCTTGAGTATCCTCAGGAGCTATGCATATCCACTTGCCCCCGAACGTAAGAAGGTTCCAAAGGAGTGGCTGTCAGATTATCAGAAAGGGCTTCTAAACTCGTCAACTGATGTTGAAAAGTTGGTTCCCAATTTCTGTGATAAAAAGCGCTGTTGTGCACTACCGAAATTTACAACTCTACCTCTCTCTAGGTATGAAGCTGACAAAAATACATCGTGCAATTCGGTTCGACCAAAGCAAGTGGATGGAACCCTACATTAGAATGAATACAGAACTCCACAAGAAGGCCAAGATTAGCTTTGAGAAGGACCTCTACAAACTGAAGAACAATAGCGTCTTTGGTAAGACTATGGAAAATCTGCGTGTAGACGTCAAACTCGTGAGAGCCTCTGAAGATGACAAGCTTCGCCGGTAGATAGCTAGCCCGCGTTTGCAAAGCATGTGGTATTTGATGATGATCTAGTCGTCCTACACATACACAAACGTCGGCTGATGCTTGCTTATTGGTAAATCAAGCTGGGTTATTTTGACCAATTTCATCATCAATTTTGCACAAAACGCTTGAATTTGAGATGTGTGTCCTGGACCTCAGTAAACATCTGATGTACGATTTTTATTATAATATCCTGAAAGAGCAATATGGGGAGCGGCGCAATCTTCTCTATACGGATACGGATAGTCTTCTGCTTGAAATCCAAAGCGAGTGTGTGTATGCTGATAGAAGTTCTGAGTCACACCTCTATGACACAAGTGATTATCTGACAGACCACCCGCTCCACAGCACCACGAACAAAAAATTGTTTGGTAAAATGAGAGACGAGTGTGCTGGAGTACTTATCAGCGAGTATATAGGGTTCGACCCAAAATGTATAATATCCTGAAGGAAGATGGAAGCGAGATCCGAAAAGCAAAAGGTGTTAAAAAGTATGTTGTGAAAAAATATACATCAGCAGTACAAAGAAACACTATATGAGAGCAAGACATTTCGTCATGGTATGAATCTATTGAGAAGCGAACACCACATTATATATAGCACGCGAATAAATAAAATGTCCTTGTCACCTCTCGATACCAAGCGCTGGGTTGTGAGTGGATCACCCACCACTAGGGCCTTTGGCTACAGGGATTAAACATAAAAAGATATATATATATATTTTTTTTTTTCTATCATAAATTTTCAAGATAGGTGGGTAGACGACATAAAAAGTGCGTCAGAACCTATAAAAACGACGCAACATAAAAAAGGGGCTTGAAAACAAAACGACATGAAAAGTGGCCCGTAGTAGTATACAAAAGGGGGAAATAAAAAACAACACAAAAGTGCGCCAGCCCGAAACAAAACGACATAGAAAGTGGCCCAGAACCACACAGCCCAATTAGTGAAAACAAAAACGACGCAAAAGTGGCCCAGAACTAGTGAAAACAAAAACGACGCAAAAGTGGCCCAGAACCAGTGAAAACAAAAACGACGCAAAAGTGGCCCAGAAGCAGTAAAAACAAAAAAAGACGCAAAAATGATGCAAAAGTGGCCCAGAACCAGCCTTTTGTATACTACTCATGCTTGAAAGCGGAGTGTAGCGTTCGTATCTCAATTGAAGAAACTGAAGGCAAGCTGAGCGACAGTAACTTCCCTCACTAGCCTAACTTAAGTACTGGCCATATCAAGCAAAGGCTAGATCACATGAGACGTAACATTGCCACTTGCCACCTCTGGCTCTCATTTAAGACCAGTAAGGCAGGCTTATATTACTAACATTATTACTAACATCTCTATTCATCTGTACATGGGAGACTCTTATAATTGATATCATGAATTTACTCGAGCGAACGTTCTATTCATCTACACACTGTTCCGTAGACGTATTCGTGGTATCAGTACACATGTAATAGCGCAATAACGTACTACAACACCCAGGAAATCAGCTGATCAGTCAGCTGTTTAGGTAGACAAGTGCGGTAAAAATTTGACTTGGAAATTCTGTATATTTTCTATGATTTGGTAAATTAAATTAAAACATAATCAAGATACACTAATTATTCTTTGTCAAGTAATTACTGCATTTTTAATTCAAAAGTGAATCCTAATTTAAGGAAAAGTAAGTCTTCCCGAAGTTACGACTGAGCAGACTTCTATATATGATATCCAATGCGGATTCTTGCATATGTACACGGTGTACGCACGTTCTAATGAGAACCCACCTTACCTCACTCTGACGTCAAAGTTTAGTATCTACCTTACTATATATCTGAGAAACTATCACAAAAAGATGCCCTCACTTTCGGTCGAGAGCTCCTTTAATCAGTTTAGGATTAGATGGTTATTGTTACTACAATAAATATAACTTCTTTGAAAAGCAGATGAGTAAGTAGTTTCAGTCAAACTATTCATACTTTTGTTTTGAAAGATGCTTTCATCTTGATGTAAATTTACAGATTGAAGAAATAGAAAGCTAAATTTGGAGCGGATAGACCATCAATTTAATCGGAATACACCAATTAGTAAAAATAAAAAGATATGAGTATTCCCATTGCGAGAAGATTTTTTTTTTTTAAACGCACGCGCTTGTTTCAAGCTCTTCCTTGAACACCAAACGCTTTCCATTCCCATATTCCAGGTTGTTTTAATAAGATCAAATTTGTTTTCTCTTTCTAAATTGGTATTCTCTGTTTATAAAAAAAAAAAACGTATATATAAATATCTGATTTACAAACCTGTTTAAAAAATATTTATATTTTATGTAATAGCGATTGAGGAATTTATATTGATTCCCCTTGAATATCATACTATCACCTTCAGTTAATGACTTCAAACGAATGATTTGTTTTTGGTTTTTACATTACGATAAATCTTGGTTCATATCTGTGCATATATTGCTTCTTTTCCCCATAAGAATTGTTATTATTCACATTGTTGTCTGTTTGTGCATGCATTGTTTTCAATGAATTTGTATTACACCGTTACGGTAATTTTTTTATATATTTTTTTTTTTTTTGGGGGGGGGGGGGGGGAGGGGGGTGGCATTTGGAAATTTGGGGGGTCCTACTAGTTAACCTTACGCAGGAGCATACCTAGGGTTCTTTTGGGAGGGTGGGGAAGAGGGAGGTTTCTGACAAATTGTGTATATGTGAATTTAAGCCAGCAAAACAATGCGAGCGCGTAGCGCGCAGCTTAGCGGCGTGTGGTTATACAGGTGGTTTTTTTAGAGAGAGTTTATGCAATACCACGTCACATATATTCGCGTACGCGCTGTTTTTTTAGCGCGTACCAAGCCCGTTCGTTTTACGGCGACATGTTAGAGGAAAATTTGGACTCGGAGGACAAGTAGGTGTGCATGCGGTACACGTACGTACATTCACTGAGAGACAGAACAGTCACATAAGCTTCATCTTTCTTTAGTTTAAAAACGTAAATTCTTCAAAATGGTTAATTTTTGCATTGTCTTTGGCTGTTCCAATCGAACAGATCGAGACAAAAATCTACAATTTTATCGGGGTCCGACTAAATTTATCCACCAAGGAAAACAAACAAACAAAAGAACTTTCTGTCGAAAGCATGATTGTACGAGGCTTACTCAGAAGGAGAGAGGGGGTTGTGGGGGAGGGCAGCGGCTTTTTACCCGACTAGAAAAGCTATCGCGAATATGTAAAACAATTTTTAGTTGAACAGTAGCTTAATCAGAGTTTTTTACTAATGCAGGGGGTGGGGTGAATGGGAGGGGAAGGGGGAGGGGGAAGGGTGGGTGCAGAGGATAAATTTGCGGCAGTAAATTTTAGTGGCGTAGTAAGGTGCCATTTAAATAGGCCTCCATGGAGATACCACATTAATCACAACCCCACTATGCATGGTTGGGGCTGGGTTGAACAATTTTTGATATTTAAAACCCTAGACGCCTTGATATGGCACATTCAGTCAGATTTCATTCACATTTTTTTTCCGTTTAATGACTTGCTTGAGTTAATTCCTTCTTCCCTCGTAGGGTATATGGCCAGAGAACATTGTTCTCCATTTTACTCTGTCGGTGGCCACTCGTCTCGCTTCCATCCATGAATTTAAACCCAATTCCTTTCTCTCCCTCTCTACGCTTCTCCCCCACGTTTCTTTCGGTCTGCCCACACTTCTTTTACCTTCTGGTGTCTAGGTCAGTGCTGTGCTGGCAATTTCATCTGAGTTCATTCTCAGCATGTGACCAATCTCCTTCTTCTTACTATGTTGCTGAGGGCCTCCGTTCCTGCCTGCCATCTTATTTCCTTATTTCTAGGGAAATACGTCAGCGATTTAGATTGTATTGCACGTATCGCATAATCTCTATATGGGATTTTGGTGAAAGTCCGGGAGCTAAACCCCAGAAGCTCTGCGATTTGGGGTATTTGGAGGGACAAAATTTGATCAGAATTAGAATATTTTTCGAATTGTATCCCCATGTCGGGAAGTTTACCCCCCCCTCCACCCCCTCCCCACCTCCCACCGGAAAATCCTAGCGACACCACTGTTTACATTATGAGATAATTAGATTTTTGTAAGGCTTTCAAGAAAAGACAACTAATTTGCTGAAGCGGCAATCCTGCAACCCCTTTATTAAATGAGACGATACAGCCTTGATCAATGTGTCCTGTTATAGGTTTAGGAGGTCAGGGAAGTGATTTTTTGATAATGAATATTCATATGTACAATTACATATGTACAGATACAATTTAGTGGCATAATGTCACACACAAAGCATGTTTTGCTCATATACAAAAGATATTGAATTTTTCATATTGTCCCAAAGGCTTTTCTAAACATTGACAACGTTTCCAAAAAAAATATGCTTCTTGCTCATATACGCAGAAGATACGGTGATTTTATGTTTGAGCGGACATTTTTTCCGCCATCTTGAATAGTTTAAATTTCCCCAATGAGCCAAGGTGGTATCATTAAATTGTTGATTAAGGACATGTTGTAGAACTTTTCTATGCAAAAACATTTTGTGCCGACTGTTTTGGGAGTTAAGCAAAAACGGACTGTTTTGGGAGTTAAGCAAAAACGGACTGTTTTGGGAGTTAAGCAAAAACGGACTGTTTTGGGAGTTAAGCAAAAACTGAAATTTGCATTTGGCAACCAGACTATAACGGACATCTGAACATTTTCCGGCACCACTTTGTCTACTGCATATTTGCCTCCAATTCAATCTCTGTGCGTTACACCTTCTTTAAACCATTTCTAAAAACAATTATAAACCCAAATCCAGGTATTTAAGGATCACATTTCCCAGAGAATCATAATAGTAAAAACACAAAACTGATATTGTCAAAATTATATACTTTTAGAACAAAAATCTATTTTCCAAAAACCATAATCCAAATTAGGTTGCAAACTTTGCGTAAACAAGTGAGCCCGATTACATCTGATTAGGTAATTTGCGTGGGTGACACTAAGTAATATAATGTTCAATCTTATAAATCGGAAATCTTATTAAATTTATTAACAACTCCTAATGGGTGCATGTGTGGGCTGTTTGCGCAATTGATGTGCAAATTCAGTTTTAGTTTGCTCATATGTAAAAATATTTCCATTAAAGAAATTACTATGGCGAAGATTAATTTGTGACGGTTGTGTTTGAACAGGAAAATGTAAGATTGGAGGTAAAATATTTTGTACGAAAGGATTTGTAGCTTTTTCATCACCATGTCAAATTTAGTATTGACTGTTATACGATCATCGTCCAACTAGCCAGATAAACGGAAAAATCTAATAAAACAGGTATGATTAATGCCCCGCCTCTGTATAGAGTTACAACATAGGTGTCAAGTGTGCAACTTAATCGATTCTTATACAACTGGAATTTCGCTTTTAACACATAAGGGAATTTAAGCTCATGGAATATTTCGTAAGTATTTTATGCATGCAGAATATCAAATGATGTCTGCAATAATATATTAGGCTTATGCTTAAGTGGATGGGCTTTCTGAATGCTGAATAGTTTCCGCGAATTATCTCATCGCCCACAGGAAAATGTGATACGAAACGTTTACTCCGGGGGACAAAAATTCATATATTTGTTCTTTTTCAATAAGTGTTACAAATGAAAGTTCAAGCAGCTACTTGTTGTACCGTAGAAGAAATTGAAAGAAAACTGAAAATCCGAACTTTTATCGGAAAATTTACATAAAGAACATTTATTTATGTTAATTGACGGAATGTACACAGAACATTGTACAGAACATTAAGCGTTAATTTAATTCCCCGTCTTCCCCATAAAAGATTCGCGCCCTTACATCAGCCATGTTCGGTTTTTCCACATGCTAGAAAATCGAACATCTGAAGGCCACCGAAAATTTACGCATCACTGCCCTCGCACTCCATGCATATAGTAAAATTATATATACACTGTACGTACGGTGTCTATTTCGGGAATGATTTAAGCGGACGTAGCGTGTACTTTATTTCAGAAATATTGAGTGAGGGGGCTGTAAGTAGCAATGTCGTAGATGTTGGGGGCATAATATTGGCATGCTCTGTGATATCCCTATAAACCGCAGCAAATACACTGGGAATCTGGATTTGTAATTTGGATCAAAAGGTACTTATTTTAAGAAAAATCTAAGGACATAGCATCACTGTGTTTCTTTATTGTTTGATATTTTTGCCGTTCTTATGGTAGGTTTTATGACAAATGTAATACCTGCTCGATGTCAACATCCCAAAAAGGGAACTTCATTCCCAAAAATCGATACGAAATATAAGCTTTCTTCATAGAACTTAACCAAACAATCTATTTTAAAATGGAAATTAGAGCAATATGTAGAAACGACTGCTGTCACAATGAAGAATCGACGTTATGACCATGCGATTATTTTCGTCTTCGAGAAGTTATTATTTTACCAACGTTTTTCTTAGTAATCTCATTTCACGGATCGATCAAATTATAAAATATGGGTACTTCTCACGCAAAGCATTTTTATGAGGCTAAGTATATTTCAAATCTATGAAATTTTTAGGACTTTTATGAGGCTAAGTCTATTTCAGATGTATTTATCTTAAAGGTCTATGGACGCCTAGAAATTAACTCACGAGAAATTAGCTTACAACAAAGAGCATTACATTCTAAATGTAACAATTTTAAAATCTTGTTAATAGCACGTATAGTTTTTGAATTATAACTGATTAAAATTCAGCGATCTGCAGTGAATGCATAATTTATGTTAGATTTGTGATGTATGACCACGGCGGGTAGCTGAAAATCTTGATTTAATTCTTTATATTTCCTTCCTAAATTTCAGTTCCTGCAAATGATGACAAAGTCTATTCTTGCTAGATTTTGGCTAAGGCTATGTCAACACTTAAAAACGTTAGGTTAAAATTCCTTTCCATTTTTCACAAATGTGTGAACAGCAATTTAGAAATAAAGGGTTTACACAAGGAAATAGGAACTTCCGCCATGTCATACATCACAAGAGGGACTTGGGGAGAAACATAAATTTGAATATTTTGGTCTGAAAACTCAAAATACTAATATATATATATATATATATATATATATATATATATATATATATATATATATATATATATATATATATATATATATATATATATATATATATATATATATATATATATATATATATATATATATATATATATATATATATATATATATATATATATGTGGGCCTATATATATATATATATATATATATATATATATATATATATATATATATATATATATATATATATATATATATATATATATATATATATATATATATATATATATATATATATATATATATATATATATATATATATATATATATATATATATATATATATATATATATATATATATATATATATATATATATATATATATATATATATATATATGTATATACATATATATGTGGGCCTATATATATATCTATATATATATATATATATATGTATATACATATGTATTATATATATATATATATATATATATATATATATATATATATATGTTTATATATATATAATATATATATATATATATATATATATATATATATATATATATATATATATATATGTATATATATATATATATATATATATATATATATATATATATATATATATATATATATATATATATATATATATATATATATATATATATATATATATATATATATATATATATATATATATATATATATATATATACATACATATATATATATATATATATATATATATATATATATATATATATATATATATATATATATATATATATATATATATATATATATATATATATATATATATATATATATATATATATATATTTACATCTTGGACTTTATTGTATATTGTATTTTACCATTTACTAATATTTACTAAAATTGTTATTTTCCAAATTTACTGGGGTTTGTTTTATTTAACTTTATGTAACTTTAAATTTATATTTCTTTATAAAATCTTTGTACGTTTTGCTACAGGGCGACAAATTTCCATATTTTGTTGTGAACGAAATAAATTGATCTTATCTTGATGTTATCTTATATGTGATTAAGGGTTTAGCAAACTGTTTGCCTAACGGAACAAATTCAAAACATCGATATTAGATGCCAAAATGCTATCAAAATTTCAAAATTGTTTTTCATAAAAGTATTAACAGAATAAGCTCGATGACAAGTCGTTTTGTGAAAGTTTGTGCAGTTAAAGATATGATATTCAACTTTGTTTTTTTTTTGGTTTGAAAATATAAAATGAATTTTACCTTGCAATACTTGCAAAATATACCCACAGTGTGAATTGTGTTCAATAACAAGCGACTACAAGTAAACCGTTCTATCCTCATAATTGACGATTCATTCAATGTCACCCTTTACTCATTGAGAATTCTGTTTGACAGTATAGACATTATCCCCTTTTCCACTTATATTTACAAATGTCACTTCAAAATTCTATAGCTAACCTTAAAACTCGTCTTTCTCAAGATTTTGGTCTATTGAGTAAACATTGTCTTGACTTATAAAGATTAAAAAAGAAATTGATCATCTATGTCGTCCCCAACAGTGATTTCAAAAATATACATAGGCTTCGATCGGTTTGTTGTGTTATAATGAATTCTTTTTCAAGGGCCTTCTGTAAAGCAAATGGTTCAATTTTTACATTTTGTCTCTAGTGAGAATGCTTTGATATCACTCAAACATCACTAAAATCAATTCCGAATATTTACGAGTAAGGCAGGCTTGCCAGGGCATATTGTCACTTATAAGTTTTTAAATACGAGAAAACAAATACATGTTAGCAGTAGCGTAGCCAGAAGGGGGAAAATAGCCAAAAGAGGGAGAGGGAGGGAGGGGAGGGGGGGGGGGGAGGGGGTATTGGGCGATCGCCCGCAATATTTTAATCTGTCGGTTCAGATTTTAATCCGTCGGTTCAGATTTTAATCCGTCGGTTCAGATTTTAATCCGTCGGTTCAGATTTTAATCCGTCGGTTCAGATTTTAATCCGTCGGTTCAACAAGCTTTGACATTCCAGGTGCTTATTATGTTTTTAGATTTCAAAAGCGCACTTTCTCAGAAAAAGTTCTTCGATAATAATAAATTAAACATTTGTGCGATTTCATATTTAAATACATGAACTAAGACACAGAGAAAGAGAGAGAGGGAGAGAGAGAGAGGGGAGAGAAAAGAAAGGGAGGGAGAGAGGAAGGGAGGGAGGGAGAAAGGGAGGGAGGGAGGAAGGGTAAGGGAGGGAGGGAGGGAGGGAGAAATGGAGGCAAGGAGAAAGGGTGAGAGGGAGGGAGGGATGGAGGGGAGGTGGGTGTCGGAGTGCACGTAATACAGAACAAGCTCATTTTAAACATTTTAAAAATTTACACAAGTTTGGACTAAATTATTGAAAACCTTTCGCTAGACAACCCATATTCTTTAAAGAGTGACGATAACCTAACCATGTACAAATGTAAACAATATATGGTGTATTATAGCTCTCTTTGGCATGATTTTAAACTTGTATAATACACTTTCTTTCTATGCGTTGTGACATACGTTTTTATTCTTAAAATGTACATTTTCCGAGAGCTTTCGGGGGCTTCGCCCCCTTCACCTTACCAAGGCTTCGCCCCTGAGCCCCACCAGGAGCCTTTAAGCGGACCCCTGGACTACACGCCGACAACTTGAGTCCTTTGCGCTTTGATTTTGTGTTTTGTATATGGTGTATTATAGCTCTTTTTGACTTGCATAATATACCTTCTTACTATGCGTTGTGACATACTTTTTTTCCCTTGAAATGTCAAGTTTGCGAGAGCCACGCCGACAAGTCGAGCTCTTTGCGCTATTAAGAAATAGAGGACTTTGGGGGTTGTAATAAAATGAAACTTATATGAAAGTTTCAAGAAATGTTCAAAACACGTATTCCTCTATTGTAATTTTGTTAAGGTACTAGAGTACAGTATGCAGATATTGAAAATCCATGGACATTTTCAGAATGATAATCACGGTGCTGTCATTTCTTGTTAGGAAGTTTCTCGTAGTCAGTCTTTAGTATATATGTTAGCTCACTAGCTATCCTTATTGAGCAACTTATAATAATTATTCAATAGCTTTGAAATACTTTTAAACTTGAGCTCGGTCAAATACAATGAACATGATAATAATTAGATTTGCTTAACAGATGTTCACTTTCTTATTCATACCTAAACGAAAGTGTGTATCGCTGTAAGAATACCACGCTATTTGAAGCATTGAATGGTCAATTCGTATAAGAAAAAAACATACAACACAACACGCCATGACATATAATATTAGCTGTGAGCCAAGTTCACTATGTCATCAGTACTCAGATGTTTTAGTGGGAAACATTTAGCTTAGCATAATAGCTTTCATGATGTACGTGTCGGACAGGTTTTTCACTGACACGAGACAACGTATAATCGTAGAGCCGGACACGCCCTATATAATTGTAAAAGTCAAAATCAAATACATTTAACTTCATTTAAAAGTTTGATTGCTGTTTCCGCGTTTTTGTGTTGCAGTATGGTAAGGGAAACAAATGCAGACATTCAGACGAGCTGATCAATCTGTTTTTTTTTATGACTTGGTTTATCAACTTATCAGATAAACGAACGCTTCACAATAATCTACATCTTAACTGTTGCTCATCAAACATTGCAGATTATCTGATTAATTGCTTTAATGGTTTAGCGAGCATGCTTCCTTGTTTGCACTTTTTGTTCCTTGCCAGAAATTTACGTTGTTTAGACAATGACGTTATTCTATATATAATAAGTTTCTAAATCGGTGTGTTTTCCTGGGGTTAAATCAACCCCACAAAGATGAAATATTATGCTTATTTTCTGCCTTTGTGTTTCTAATTTTCTCCTTAACACCCACATTTCTCAAATCTGTATTGTTTGCAATATATACTGGACAAATTCCGATCCAGTAATGCGTCCATGTACCGATAGTTGGAAATATGTTCTTCTGGCTAGATGCCGTTTTAGTTTTAGATCCATGGCCTGTCATAAGTTTTATTGCCTATCAAATGCTTCTTTATTTCTCCTAATTTCCCCTTAAAAGAGCATACCCTGGCCGAGTACTGTTTTGCTTACCCGTAAATTCAATTCAGATTTGGACCACAGCCGACCAATGTCGAGTTCAGATTTTTTCATGGTGTCCATGTGTGGGTCCAATCAATCATGGCTTGCAAGTGGCCCATTTTGAATCCACTGAGTCTTGCTTCTGTCATTTTAACATTTTATTGTGAACCTTTGGAACTTTTATCTTAAAGATTCGATCATGTTCCACGATTCCTATTTCGTCAAGTTTACGGCCGCTAAATAAACACAAAAAAACTGCATTTGCTCTACGTAAATATCTTTCTCAGGCTCCTACAATAATCATAATAATAATTTGATTCTTAGAAAGATTAAGGGTAATGCAGTTTTATTTTAATTTATCATAACACAGGAATACGCAAAAAAAAATAAAAAAAAGGTTGAAGCAGAGCTATGCCAAACTCAATTGATGTGCTGTGTTGTGAAATTCATGCATAGTTTTTAAATTCACGGTATACAGGTTACCATCAACATTTGTTCTTTGTCTATCAGCATTCGGGCGACCAAATAAAAACATAATCCAAGATCTGAACTGATTTGTATTTTGTGTTATGGCGAAAAATTAGGTCAAGCAATTTTGAAGGTAGTAGCCCTCTATATAAATATGCCATTTTGAGCGGTTTTGCAAAACATATATCTCATACAGCAAGTATTAAATTCAACTAATAAATTACTGCATATTTTCAAGTTGCAATGTCTGATTTAGTTCAGCAAGAATCTTGTTTACAATATTACACCTTTTATGATAAATAAAAAAAATCAAAATTAACTTCGTATTTTACTAGATGATATATACAATTACCAATTCTTGACGCCATTAGTCTTACCATAGCTCAAGTAGATATGCTTGAAATTAGCATTAAGTTTGTTTTCGTATGCGACCTGATTATGAATCAGTCGACAAAAGTACGTTTGTTTACATCACCGAGCAAAGTACTTTATACACTCCACCATTTAACAAGCTATGCAAACGCGTAAATCACGATAGAAGTTGGAGATATAAACTACTTGTCACTTGCACTAATGTACACCACAGAGTTATTCATGTAATCATTGTCAGTTAAATGAGGCTATTAGTAAAATATAAACTTAGAAAAAAAAGATAATTTCTGTGAATTTTCATGTCCACTTATACGATATTCGGCTATTTAAGGTACACATTGGTGAAAACCATGATCATACATATCTACTCGGCTTAGAGATTATTACATTTCAAAAATGGCACCACCGATTTGAAAAGTAACCAGTGCAGTATACAATTTGATACTTGCAGATACAAGACAATTTCTATGTAATTCTATTAAGATAAAGTTTCATTTTCCTCTGATTTGGAGTGTATACGTACATGAGCATGTGGGTGAAGCATGTTCTTGTAAAGTGCATGTTATACCCATCTTGATAACTAAGCAAAATATATTTCCAATGAAAGAGAAAATTTATTTTCAAAGATATACAATTTTCTTGAAACTGCAATCACGACATCATTCTGTTGAAACAGACTTAATACTCCAATCACTTTTTTTAACATAATTTGGGAATCTTACAATCTGTAACTGTCCTTTCTGTCCTTCTGTAATTGAGAATATATTTCTAATTTATTAAAACATTAATTCTGTAAAGATAAACTTACATGGGAATGACCTTTTTGTTCATACGCCCTCTAAAAATACGGATTAGAACGTTAAATGTTTTTATAATTTATTTCAAATTTTTTAAGATACTAATTTTCCTTTGCATGGGTCTATGGAATTTTATTCGTATATGATATTAATGATTCAAGCCCTTAGAACTTTAGCATTTTGGAAAGAGAAGTTGTAAAGAAATACATTTTGTGTGTTATAGCACATTAATATCATTTCAACACAAATTAGACAAAATATGGGAGCGTCCATGTACCGAATTCAAACATGAAACACTTGAGATAGGCATGAAATTGTGATTTGCTGTTTTTGGTAGTTGGTTTAGATTTTAATCCTTTATCATATGAAATAAGAATACTAGTCTCCTTTAATAATGTTTTTGTATGATTTTATAGACATGAAAAACATTACGTCAAATTACTGTAATCAGGAGCTAAAAATCTTGTATCGAAAATTTTGTCAAAATAAATCAGTAAGGCCCTTGTAAGTTTAGTAACCAAACTAATATATTAGAAGAAAAATAAGATATGTTGAAAATGTTTCTTATTAACTATTTTTGATGGTTATATAACCACATTCACGGAAGAATATTTCCAATAATAGTCGTTGCATTATATCACTTAAATTATCGTTAAATTGTATTTGGATATCTGCATTGGAATTCATTGCCTTTTAAATGTGGTATACAAATGGATCGATGAGAAAATCGTCCAAATTATGATTTTTTTTATTCCGGTATATGTAAAGATGATCTCATTTTTTTTTTAATTGATGCGGGTTTTATTGCATCCGAAGTTCTATTTCACGTCCGAAGCCCAAGAAAGCATCTTTCCGATTTTGGTCTCCAATCTAATCAATTTACAGAACTATGGAGAAAATAGTAAATGTAATTAATATATATATAAATTTATAAACCAAAAATAAATTAAACAATAATTCAAAATCACATCAGGTGTTGAAAATATAACATCATTTGAACATATTATGTACCAAAACTATACAAATGTACCAAATCTTGACGGTAAACAAAATATTCAAAACTTACTCAAAAGGGTGCAAAATGGCGCCTGATTCATCCATACATGGGTGTATATAGTTGTAAACTGCTCGTGTAAACTTTGATCATGTGCAAGCATGAATGTATGAAACATCATGTTAGACATATTGATTTCATTTTAATTTACACAATTATTTCTCTCTTCTGCACACTACAACACTGATATCTATACACTTAGCTAATTAGTGTTCATCTCCATAGTTTAAGTTAGTATCGCAGGTCCAAATATAAATGTTTTTTTTTATCTCTTTATTACATTTAAGACAACTATTCTTTTAATTACAAAAGTCCTACAATAAATAATTGCTTTGGAAGTTGGTCAATTTCAAGATCATTTAAAGTACAAAGGGATACCAGAAATGATTGCTAAGCACCTTAATGAAACGTAGCACAACATCCTAATGAAAAAAGACAATTAAAAGTACAACGTCGAAAGGCTGGATTGTGGGTCAACAGAAAATTACAGTTAAATGAAGTTTTGATACAGATAAAGTACAATGATTGTTTCTTCATATTGGTATACAGCGGCAATATACTCATTAAGATTTGCATCACTTGCTAATAAGATTTCTAGGAAACAGTGAGAAGCAAATTGTTTAAATGAATACAAGGTCATTTGAATACAAATGAGTAAAAGTTCTTGCAGAAAATCGAAAAGTAGATCAATTATTCTACTGTATAATAATACTTTGTTTGAAACTTCAGTCCCTAAGCCTAGCTACCCAATAATCATCGAAAATTTAGTTGGAAATAACACACCAATGTGGATTAAGGTCACAAACTGGGTGCAGTGGGTGTATTGACTGCAGCACTGTGTATTGGTCACTGATACAGTAGGTGTCCTGAATTCACTGGAAACTGTAAAACGAATGAGTCGATAAAATTACAGTTAACTGCAGTCTTGATACAGATATTGGACAAAGATTGTTTTCTTTATATTTGGTATACAGCAGCAATATCCAGTTTGGGAGCAACCAAAAAAAATGGGTACTTTAAAATACTCAAAAATTGGGTACTTTTATTATATTACGTCATCGCATGAGCATACACATTTGACTAGCCCACGCTAAACATATGGGGTTTCTCATTTTCCGCTCCAGATTGTCCAAAATTTCACTGGATATCCTTAAATTTTGGAGACGGATATTTAATAGATATTCAAAACTTTTTCCGCTGCTTTTGAAATTCATCGTGGCGTTTTTTGGAAAATGAACAAATTAGACTGCCCATAATCTTGTTTTATTCATTTTCTCAAAAAGGCAACCGTAAATTTAAAAAAGCAGCAACAAAAAGTTTTGAATATCTATTTATTATCCGTCACGGTCTCCAAATTTCAGGATATCCATTAGAATTTTGGACAATCCAAAGCGGAAAATGAAAAACCCCATATGTTTAGCGTGGGCTAGACAAATGTGTAGGCTCATGCGATGACGTAATACATAAAAGTACCCAATTTTTTTGGTATTTCAAAGTACCCAGTTTTTGGGGTTGCTCCCGGACTGATATCACTCATTAAGATTGATTTGAATTGCTACTAAACTCTCTAGGATGAAACCAACAGTGAGAAGCCCAAAAAAATCGTTTAAATGAGGAGGCAGGTCATTTGAATACAAATGAGAGAAATTTCTTGCAGAAAATCGAAAAGTAGATCAATAATTCTACTGTACAGTAATACTTTGTTTGAAACTTTAGCCCCTAAGCCTAGCTACCCAATAATCACCGAAAATTTAGTTGGAAATAACACACCAATGTGGATTAAGGCAAACTGGGTGCAGTTGGTGCATTGACTGCAGCACTGTGTGTTGGTAATTTATACAGTAGGTGTCCTGAATTCACTGGAAACTATAAAACGAATGAGTCGATACAATTACAGTTAACTGCAGTCTTGATATAGATATAGGACAAAGATTGTTTTCTTCATATTGGTATACAGCGGCAATTTCACTCATTAAGATTGATTTGAATTGCTACTAAACTCTCTAAGATGAAACCAACAGTTAGAAGCCAGAAAAATTGTTTAAATGAGGCGGCAGGTCATTTGAATACAAATGAGTAAAAGTTCTTGCAGAAAATCGAAAAGTAGATCAATTATTCTACTGTATAATAATACATTGTTTAAAACTTCAGCCCCTAAGCCTAGCTACCCAATAATCACCGAAAATTTAGTTGGAAATAACACACCAATGTGGATTAAGGTCACAAACTGGGTGCAATTGGTGCATTGACTGCAGCACTGTGTGTTGGTTACTGATACAGTATGTGTCCTTGACTGGAAACTGTAAAACAAATGAATCTGTTTCTGATGTAAATTTTTGCTTTGTCACAAAGATGAATTGATTATTATAATAAAAAAAAAAAACTTATATCCTTTCGTATTGGATGACCTATACACAGAGCCTGATGGTCATTTCAAATAAGAACGATCATCATAGCTATTTACGTGAATATGTCGACCGAAACAAGTCCATCAGCTTTCTGCAATTCGGCTCAAAGCAGATGTGTCAAAATTAGGAATATAGATTTGTTATTTTAAAAAAATAAAAAAAATATTGCAACCTGCATCGATTCATGTCATGTCATGAACTACATTTGCATTCTCATTTATATCCAGAATCATAAAAATATAAACATTTTACGTTTGCATTCATTTTCACGGTTTGAAATTCCTGCTTCACTGATATTACTGTACTAGTTTATGTGATCAATATCATCTCAATGAAAGTTTTATCGATAACATCAAGCCTATCATTAAATCAGTTATTTTTCTGAATAATTTCGAAATTTTATGTGCGGTATATCATATTTTGACTTAAAATATACTTCAAAATATCAATCAAAGCATCTTATATGAACATCACGAATTAATATTCCCTCTTTTATTCACAGTATGTCATGCATGTCCTTGACATCAGCAGCTGGATCAGCTTGAATTCGCAATTGAGATAAGTCTAAGAGAATTACGCGAAATATATTATTCAGAACTTTACATTTGGAATAAGAGCACCTATCAAGTTATAAATTGTACCCGCAGATCAATGCAAAATGCTTCAAAATATGATGTAAGGATTGATATCAAATGAGAAGAATCGAAATATCTTAGGGACGATAGTAACCTTCTTACAATTTGTATAAATCGTAAAAAGGGAGTTCCAATCAGGGGACTTGATTGAGAAAGAATAAAAACAAAAATGAAAACAATGTTATCCGGATGTTCTCGTGATAACAAGAAAAGTCTATCATTGTAAATAATCTGCTTTCCGGGAAACCTTATTCGTACATCTGAACACCCGGATATAAATCAAGAAATAGATGGCGGAGTACTTTTTTGCATGACTGACATGATTCACATCGAAAATGAAGGCGTAAATAAAATCAATATTGATTAAAAATCAAGTTTGTCAACTTGTCCTTGAGATTTTCTATCTCAAGGTCTTTGAAAAATTGTATTGTGTTTTATCTCCTATCAAAAAATAGTAAACTTTCAAAGACAAAACAACTATTTCAAGAAAAGTTTGGAAGAATTCTTTCATTATTTAAGTGTTGGCAAATATCGTTTAAATTTGACAAAATATTTTTGTATTCTAGATGAAGAACAAGAATACTTTCTTGCTTCAGCTGAAGAAAATAGTTTCGTATTTAATTGTTCGACTTTAAAAGACATCTATTTGTCTATCGTGATTGAAATATGGAACTTTTCACTGTATTCCAAAACTTTTGCTGATTGGTCTATCAGCATAAGGGTACATTGGACCATTGTATTTGAACCAATCAAAACTCATTAAAAAATTATTTTTATTTACCACGTCGTTAGAAACCATAACTGGCCTTTAAATGAACATGTAAGCACACTCAATTGGTATGAAACCCGTAGTGAGAAACGACAGTTAACGCCCTCATCTAATAAGTGTTAAGCGTTTTTTCAGATTAGCAATTGAGAGGGCGAAATGACATAATATCATCGCAAAAATGAACATCTCGCTCTGTATTCCGTTGTATTCGGACGTTTAGGGGCAACATTCATATATTGCTTTCGAATTTGTAAAAAACTATGAAAGTAGCAAACGAGAGTTATCATATATTAGGAAAACTGACATTTTAATATAATTTTGCAAAACAAACCTTTATATTGATTTGCGGTGCGCTACCAATTCTAACAGGAATAAACTTATTATTTTCAGTACCTAAAATTTATGAAAAAAATTTAAAACATCATAGAATGCAGAAAGTTTAAAGGAATATGATTATTACAAGCTTATATATACAAAACAAAGATTTCTTCGATTGTCTGAGTGTAATCTAAGTTCTCACAAAGACGGGCAACTATAGGGTTAAATGACGTAAACGTTCTTCATAAATGAGCTCTACTATCAAATACAATATATACTCTTTTAGCAGTTTTGGGGGTTTCTGATTTTTCTAAAGACATTAGTACTTATAGATTGAAGTGCTTCTTTGGATTCGCCAAAACTTTACCAGAAACAAAATGAAAAAAAAAGAGCTTAAAGTTATAGGATTAGGGTACGGCATGCATTGTCCATGCATTGTCCATGCACACACACACACACACACACACACACACACACCACAGTTAATTAAAAGCCTTTTTTTTTTTTTTGCATGTTGTAATTCTATCAGTAGGCTATTCTGGCAATCAAACATTACTTTGGTCGAGACCACTTTTTCTAAATTTTCTTTATTAACCTAATGGAACAGCGTTAATCTTATGTTAGTTTCTTTTCTAATACTAAGATGTATGTTTAATGGTGTAATGTTGAAATTGGATTTTTACATTCGTTCAGTGTAAAGGGGCACTATCGCACGTGTAACCACTCTATGGTGAAAGAACAAGTGAAAAGAGGGAATCATGTCTCTACACACTCCCAACATCCATCCCTGCCTCATCACACACATCGTAGTATGCGGTGGCGTAGCCAGAGGTTGGGGTGAGGGAGGGGGTGGGGGGGGGGGGGGATTCGATATTTGAATCCGTCGGTTCAGATATGTTCTTGTCGTTTCAGATTTGAACTTGTCGGTTCATCTTGTCGGGTCGGTTTTACTTGCCTGCCACCCAATATGAAAGTCCTAGCTACGCCACTGGTATTATGGGTGTCGTACGAACCCCATAAAATGAAAAGAAAACAAGTAAGTTTGAAAGAAATCCAAACAATATGCAAAGAGTCCAGAATTTGTCACGGTGACGATCACTTTTTTGCTATTCAGTAAAATTAACCGGACAGTGTAATAGACAACTATTTCGACAACATTTTAAGGACGATTGTTTTTCCCCTCAGAGATCTCCCCAGCCCATCCGTTCATATAATTATAATCATATATTACATATTTTATTTTATTAACATTAATTTTTGTGATTTTTTTTTTTCATTTTTTTTTTCAATTTTTTATTTTAAAAGTTTATCATAGTAATGATTTAATATTGGCAGCTCAAGTTTGTTTGTTTGTTTAAATATATCTTATTCTAATGTAAGCAATATTAACTCTTTAATGGATGATGGATATGTAACTTACAATCAACATAATTCATATTCTTGTATTAATGCTAATGATTTGTATAAGTTCCTTTAGAGACTGATGCTTTTCATTGTTCTGTCATTAATTTGAATATTTGCAATTCATGAAAAAATCATGATTCTGTTACTGATTTGTTACATACCTGTACTCAATGTCCTTTTCTTTACCATCGCAGCAGTATCCGAACTTGGCTTCCGTCTTCATTGGTTAGCCTAACAACCCCACCATCGCAGCAGTATCCGAACTTGGCTTTATGTCTTGATTGGTTAGCCTAACATCCCCAACTATTATCTAATTCGTAATGCTAATCAGACAAACTGAGAGAGAGAGAGAGAGAGAGTTGAACATACAATTACAATGACGGGGTCGTCGCCTGCGTATTCGGTTATGATAGTCTGATAGTACAAATGCTATCACGAAACGCTTAATACGACCCGGACGAGAACACAGGTACGACGTACAGACAGACATAACATCGACAACCAAGTCAATGTCCACGGCCTTTGATAAGCAGTTGTGGTGCACTGGCGGACAAACTGAGTGGAATGTGGGTTTTTATATCTAAGATTGTATAGTTAAATTTATCCGTAAGTACCTTATAGTAAGTACCGTAAGCGACGTATTAAGCGCGCCAGCTCTAATAAGCCCCCACCCAACATTTCATCACTGATAACATAATTTATTTGATTAAATTTGAAAACTTAAAATAAGTTTCGTTAGGTTTTTGCTTATTTTGCGTCTGGCCCTCACGATGTTTTTGTGGTGGTTGTTGTGGGGCTAGCGTAGAACCAGTTCTCACAATGCAGTTCAAATAGCACATGCACTGTAGGTAGCACAAACTAATTATTTTGCCATTGAAGCCTATGATGAAAGAGTCAATTTCGGGATCCTTTTTGTACCAGAATGTTATAGATTTGGGATTTTTGTAATGTTTTCCAAAAAGCACCATCGAATATCTCTTGGATGAAGGTACTTTTAATAAGGGGTCACCAAAGGTTTTGGCCCTTTTTTTAGGCTGAAGTAAAGAGGTGTTATATAATATCATCAAATCACTCAAATTTTGGTGTAGATCCTTGGTAAAATAGTTCCCATTGAAACTTTTACTGAAAAAATCTCGTCAAGTTTGGATATGCATAGTCAAGTCCTATCCTTTCTCCATCATTCATAAAATTTTCAACTTCTCAGCTTCCTGTCCCATGAAATGGGACCTCTCGAAAATATTTGTATTGCCCTTTTCTCTGAGGGTTCTCATTTTTCGATGGCGGAGGGATACCTTATTAGTTCCGTGCTACCTACAGTAGCACAAACTTCTTCCTATTTCTTTAAGATTTATATCACTGCATCCGGCACTAGATTCTCACCAACCATGTATGACCCAAAATTCCAGTGGACCATTTGTGTCCCAGAAAAACAGCTAGCATTTGACTGTGAAATGTGTAACATGAAATATACACAAGTATGATATGCTCATAATGGTCTATCATTAAAACCAACAAAAACAATAAAAAAAAATTCCCTTGGATAATGATTTTATAGGGGGTGGTTTCTACAAACATTTACGTATGTTATAAGGGCTAACTTTGAACGCGTACTCTTGAGAATATAGCTAATAACCAAGAAATTAGCAAATTTGCATGAAAATATGATTAGATCCATTAATTGCACTATTCTATAGCATAGAAGCACATTTTCCCATTGAAAATAAGCCTCTTGCCATTCAATTGAGGTAAATATTTTAAAGCAAACAGAAATCTCTGAAAAACATGCCCCCTCTCCACCAAAAATTCAGCAACAAGTATGCTATACCCCAAAACAAGCCTACTTAGTGCAATTTTAGTTTCTCTGCTTTGCTGGACCATGAAAAATGACTGATATCTAACTTTTATGACAACTTTTAAGTGCAAAGTCATGACCTTTATTTACTAAACAATGTAATTTAGTGACCTGTAATGACCTATGTTAATCTGAGTGACAGAGTTTAGCTCAAAAGAAGATATGAACATTTCTCAGTCCAATCATCATTTTCATGAAAATCAAATGCTACCATTGGCCAGACCTACTGCGAAGAAACTTAAAATACATCAAAAAGACTTAATTTCAAGAAAAATACCATTTTTTACACAAAAAGTTATTAAAGTTTAGTCTTTCAATAAAATATAGCGTCAGTTTACCTCAGAAAATGCCTATTCTCATGAAGGAAAGCTCTTTAATAGCTTTAAAAGCAGGCCCAGAGAAAACCTACTGTCCCGCTCCCCCCCCCTTCCCCTTATTTTCCTCAAGCACATTATTTTAGGTGAAATATAATAGTTCTTTTCATGAATAATCACCTATTGGCTATATGATTTAGGCTTTAATTGCCTAACATGCTTTTGAAGCTTACCTTACCATGTATACCTGTCAACATTTGCAGAATTGATCAAGTGGACCAATGAAATGGCCGCGCCAATTTTCTCCTCAATCTGGGTCATCTAATGTCACTTTTTGTGCTTATTTAATGAAATTTTTATCAAATATTTTGAAATAACCACACTTTCCTTCTTAAAAGTACATGTAATATACATATACCCAGTCTTGCTACAGGTAGCACGAAACTAATTATTTTCCCCATTAAAGCCTATGATGAAAGAGTCAACTTCGGGATCCATTTTGTACCAAAATGTTATAGATTTGGGATTTTTTGGATGTTTTCCAAAAACACCTTTTAATATTCTTAAATGAAGGTACTTTCAATAAGAGGGTCACAAAGGTTTTGGCCCTTTTTTTAGGCTGCAGTGAAGAGGTGTTATACACCCTCACTAAATCACTCAAATTTTGGTGTAGGTTCTTGGTAAAATAGTTCCCCATAAACTTTTAGAAACAAATCTCGTCGAGTTTGGATTTGCATAGTCAAGTCCTATTCCTTTCTCTACCAAACCTGAAATTTCCAACTTCTCAGCTTCCTGTCCTATGAAATAACCTCTCGAAAACATTTGTATTAGCCTGTTCTTTAAGGGTTCTCATTTTTCAATGGCGGAGTGATACCTCATTAGTTTCGTGCTACCTGTATACGGCCACGGAGCATAGGCGCTTATTAGGAAAAAACTTTGGGCCTAAAAACAGGTGCAATTATATTTTCGTAAGCGCCCGGGCGCTTATTACGTCACATAAGTATTCCTCTCATTTCGAATCTTTATCAATTGAACGTTCCCGTCTGTAATTATTATAAGAACACTAGAAACATTTTTCCGTCGGGCAATTCCATATTTCGTCGGGAAAAAATGGCCTAGTATTAAAACAAAATTGTAGGAAAATTAATATGGTTATAGCCTACCTTTAGGTTTTTGTTTCTTCGCAGATATTTTTGAAAATGTTTTGGATAAAATCATAGCCCCCTCCCCCTCCTTCTTCCCCCCATTTGGAGATGTTGTCTTAAATTTTCGGAAAATTTCCTTCAATTTTCTTATAATGTTCTTATTTTCGTAAAATCTGCTTCAATTTTCGTACAAATTCCTTTTTTTTTGGGAAATGTGCTTTAAATTTCATCCATTTTTTTCATTTTTAAAAATTTTGCATCAATTTTTATTTAATTATCTTAATTTTTAGGGAAAATTCTGCAAATTCTGCAAATACTTATCTGAATAGATTCAAACAAACATGAATTGTCTTCTTTTTATCACTTACATTTGGAAAATTTGTGTTAATTTTAAACCATTGTGCGTATAAAAATCAAGAAATCTCCAAAAGCTTCCAGGCTTCGCCCCTGTACCCAAGCTAAATGCAAAGCTTTTCCCGTGAGCCCCACAATTTTGCTCAAAACTACTCAATTTGCAGGGACAATTTCCCTTCTACCTGTTGAGAAATGGTAACCTTAATGATTATCTCAATAGATTTTAACATTAGAAAAAATTGTCTTCTTTCATCAATCAAATTATCGAACTTTGTATTGATTTTCAGCCATTTTGGAGCATCAAAAACAAGGAATCTTCGAGCTTCCCGGGCTTCCTGGACACCAATCAAGGCTTCGTTCTATAAGCCTTGCCAGACACCTCACTTCGACTGCATTGGTAGCGAGGGTGAGGGGGGGGGAGGGGGGGGGAGGTTGCTTTATCTCCAACTGTTCTATATTGTAAATGTATATACACATGTATATCTTAAATATATGTATATCTTTAATATGTTGGGAAAATTTGACTTACACCCCACGCCCCCACCCCCTGGGCTCCAAGTCAAGTTACGACCCTGATTATAGTCATATATCGCCCTGCCACGTTTTTTAATGGGAACATGTCAAAGCTTATGATAAATCTGATTAATTGTTGAGAATAAAACTTGTTATCTGTTATAATGATTTTAATGTTGGCCTTATCCAGTGCATAAATGAGTTTTTTGACCTCTTTAATCGTTTGACTTTATACCTCGCATTTATTTCTAAACCAACTAGAACAACGGCAACTCATCAAGTCTTATATACAACATATTTCGAAATGACCTTAAGCTTAAATCCATTTCTTGGCATGAAGTAAGTGAACATTTACCTGTTTATACATCATATCAGGCGCGGATCCAGAAATTTCCGAAAGAAAGGGGGATGGGGAGGAGGGGTAGGGCTTGGAGGGGGCTGGGGCACATTAGTTTTTACTAACTTTTGTTCCGCTGTGCATGAGGTTTGATGCAGAATTCAAAGACGTTATTCCTCTCACATTATATAGCTCTAGACTTATTAACCATAATTTCATTTTGCTGATTAAAATGGGAACTTTGAGTAAAAAGAGACTCGTTTCGGAGGGTATGTAGCCCGCGCGCACCCCCTGGATCCGCGCCTGCATAGTGTTATCTTTAAGTCAGATAAGTGTGATAATATTTTGTATGCTCCTTGTATAAACTTGCCACCGTTGTAATGGTGTAGACTGGAACAATATTTATAGTATCTCTGACGCTGCATATAACAATTTTATTCATGTACTTTTTACCTTATTCAACAAAAAGTTTACGTTTAAAAGACTTTATAAAAGAAAGCAAAGTGCATTTCTACAGAGATAAGTCCACTTTATCTTAAAATTTATAAACCTGAAAAATTAATTTGTTAAAGCTTGTCTTACTAAACATACTGATAATACAAAGACTAATCATACTGTCCATACAAATAAATTAACTAATTTCACAAAAAATCTAAATAAATTTATGACAAAAACCTTTTAAAACCTAAAAATAATAAACCTGTCGAACAAATAAAGATATAATCGGTTAATCTAAGTCAAAGAATAATGATACTTGTATTAAGCACGAAAATAAGTTTTTCACTGATAAAACCCAAGTTATTAATGTGTTCATTAACTATTTTAGTACTACTATATGATCAATTTTAGCTAGTACCATCCCGATTATTCATTTTCTTTTCAGCTTTTAGCCACTTTTTTCTCCAAAGTAAGCAATTTGATTTTGTATTCTCTCACCCACTAATCCATCTGAAATAATCACTATAATCGGGGAGTCTATTTCAACTCCCTGCTATAATTAACCACTTAACCAACGATTGAGTCCCTGGTATCGATAGCATGCATTGCTGTCAACATTCTTCAAATAACCGTATTATTGCCGCTCCAATTGCACATATTGTTAATAGTGGCACGATGGCATCTTTCCTGAACACCTTAAACCAGTAATACTGTTATAGATATAACAGTATCCCTGTTAAAACTTACCACAGTCACACCTGTATTTAAATGAGAAGATCCCATGTCTGTTTCTAATTAACGACCTATTTCTGTTCTATTGGCTGACTCAAAATATTTGAAAAGGTAATATATAATATGTTACCAGAATTCCTTAACAACACACTCGCCTCTCTGTCAACCAACTCAGTTTTCGTAATAAGTATTCTACTTATATGGCCACGCTTGATTTAATTAACTAAAAGTTTTGATGGCAGAGAAGATACATTTGGTATTTTTGTAGGTAAATCATAGTATTCTTCTACATGAACTGATAAATTACAAACATTACGGTATCAGAGGCATCGCCCATGATTGAAAATGATCTTCCCCTCTGTTCCAACAAATTAAAATTCTTCTTATTTGCAGATGATACCAGTATCTTATTTCAAACAAGTGGTCCACGTTCAAGCATTCCAATACTTAATGACGAACTGACTCTTGTCTGAGATTGGTTTAAGGCTTAGAGAATCCCTTAATGTTAAAGCAGAACATCAATGATGTAGTATCTCAGCATATATGTTGAGGCAGCCTATGATGGCGCCAAACCACTAAAGTTTAATGGCTTGTGCAAGGGGTCATTAATGTTGAGACCAGATATAATGCCGCGTTATTTGTTAGAAGCCCTTGCCTGGTGGCTACCCTACATTGATGTTGCAGCTATGGGCTTAATCTAAAGGCATGTGCTAATATCAAAGATGGTAGAAAATAAAAATTTAAATGATTGTAGCCAGTGGTATAGAAGGGCCGCTAACGCAAGGTCTAATCCATGAAGCTATATTCGAGGGGCTGAAATTTGAAATGATTTGAATTATGATCTATTTTAGAATTGATAAGGTTTTTCAGATGTTGGAGCTTAAAAAATGGGGAAAATTGTGAGGGAGAGACAGGCGCGAAAAAGTGTTTTCTTTTTTTGGACTCCTTCAGGATTAAGTATCAAAACGTTTATAAAATGGAATTAAAACACTTTACTTCCTTTTAGATGGTTGGTTCCTTTTATTTTGCTCAGTTTTTATATCTCACCCATCTGCTCATGCTTTTTGTGTGATTTGGGATTTTCTTTCCCTTAAATGACACACTCATTACAAACAGGCTGGACAAGTTTGTTTTTTCAAGCGCGTGTGGGCGGCGGGCTTTCCTCCAAAGTAACAGCAACATTCAACAGGCAAAAGTTGTTGCCACGCCATTTTGTAGGTTTTTTGGAAGGAAGCGTACAAATATCTTTTTTTAAACGCCGAGTTAGGGGCGGCGGAGGAGGGCACTAACCTTTTTTAGGCCTAATGCACTCTAGCCTCCAAATATTTTGAGTGTAACGAAAACATTCACCCCTTAAACTCTTTATCTTAGATGGGGGTGGGGGTAAGTTACTGTTGTATGTCGATAACTTGCACAATAGGATGGACTGCCCATAGCTAAATATCTAGCTATGATTATAATTATACAAAATTCATCCTAGAAACCAGTTTCCAAACGGGCCCTAGTTGTACCACTGCTTAGTGCAGTTTTTGTACAGGGGTATAGAGACGTCAGAAATATGGTTTTCATTATGTATCATTTCAGAAAAGCTAGGGCAAGGGCTAAGGCAAGTCCTCTGTCAGGTCAGTCCTAACCTGCTACTGGTAACCATGTATCCAGTCCTACCTGTCCATGGGTCGAGTGGTCGGCGACTAAACCGGTTCCCCATTCAGCTTGCCGGATAAAAGGGTAGTGGATCCCCAGCAGGACCAAAAATAAAACATGTCAAAGGGCGGATGAACTTCTTATGCGTCAACGGCCATCCACGAATACCTGCTGCCTTGCAGAAATATGTTGCTTCGTCAAAGGCTATCAGAGTAACCCGATGCAAACCGGCAGAAGGCAAGGGGAAGCCACACCTGTACTTTCGCAAGCACAATCATGACACTCCAAACACAGAATAAGAGTAACAGCATGAATGGGGTTCAAAATGGAACACCTCGCTCGGTAGGGACAGTCATGTGCGGCAATTGGCACAAGATCGTCATCCAACGACTAGCCGTAACAGTTTGCTAAAAAAGTATAGCAGCATGGAACGTGAGAACAATGATGCAGAAACTAGACAATATAAAGCAGGAAATGAAAAGGATGGATATCAATATACTAGGTCTCTCAGAAGTTAGATGGAAGGATGCTGGGTCTTTAACATCAGATGGTTACACCCTGGTGTATTCTGGAGGAGACCATCATCAAAAAGGAGTCGGTGTCTTGTTCGATTCTGCAACTGCGAGATGTATCAAAGGGTTCTGGCCAATATCTGATTGTGTTATAGTGGTAAAAATACAAGGTACACCATTTAAGATTGGCATTATTCAGATATATGCGCCAACAGCTGAATATAAAACAACAGAAATAGAACAATTCTATGAAGAAGTAGAAGAGGCCAAACAACAACTCAATTCACAGAATATAAAGATTGTTATGGGCGATTTCAATGACAAAGTTGGAAACTGCAAAGTGGAAGATATTGTTGGACCATACAGACTAGGAGAAATAAATGACCGTGGAGAAAGACTGGTTGAATGGTGCAGAGAACATGACTTCATAATTACAAACACTTGGTCCAAAAACCACCCAAGAAGACGTTGGACATGGAAGAGCCCAGGAGACAGAGTCAGAAATCAGATTGATTTCATACTGATTTAAAAACGGTTCGAAATTTGGACAAAACAGCTAAGTCAATGCCCGGTGCTGATTATGACAGTGATCATATTCCTGTCAAATGTAAAATCCAAGTCAAACTTAGATCACTTAAGAAACCTGAAAAGGAACCTAAATTACAGACCAACCTGTTAAAAACTGATCCAGACACAAAAGAGCGATTATCATTTTCAAGAAAGAACAAATTCCAAGTTCTGGGAAACCCTCACTGAGGCTGATAAAAAGTGGCAAAAATGAAAGATTCTGTTACAAAAGCAATGAGTGAACAGATTCCAAAACAGGCAAAGAAGGATCACAAAAAGTGGATAACCCAAGAAATCCTGGACTTAATGGCAGAATGGAAATAAGACGGTTAGCAAAGGATGATGATGAAAGATAACATGAAATAAACAGAGTAGTAAAGGAAAGATACAATGAAGCCAAAGAAATCTGGATCAATCAACAGTCTGACAGTGCAAAGAATTTGAGATTACACGTAACATAAACAGTAAATACATGCATAAAAAAGTAAGAGAATTAACAGGAAAATGTACCTGTACACAGATAGGTTGCATTAAATCAAAAGGTGGTACCATCCTCATGGACAAAGAAGACATCCTACATCGATGGTCAGAATACATCGAAGAACTCTTTGATGATAACAGAGGAGAAAAACTTACCATTAAAAAGAACATGGAGGGCCCACCAATACTAAATGAGGAAGTGCAAAGAGCCATCAGTAACATGAAACATGGCAAAGCATCAGGACCTGACAAAATGCCAATTGAATTTTTTGTGGCTTTTGATGATGTAGGCATTGAAACTATAACTAGGCTTTTAAATATGATATATGATACAGGAGAGATATGAGCAAATCAATCCGCATAACCTTACTCAAGAAACCAGGTGGAACAGAATGTGAACTACACAGGACCAATAGCTTGATGAGCCATATCACCAAGGTCTTGCTTCGTGTTCTAATGTCCAGGATGAGAAATAGTATCCGGCCAGAAAATTCAGGAACACAATTTGGTTTTGTTGTAGACAAAGGCACTAGGAATGCAATATTTACTTTATCAATGATCATGGAAAGGTGCATAGAAGTACAGAAAGGTGTATATTCATGTTTAGTTGATTACTCCAAAGACTTTGACAAAGTCAAACATGAAGATCTCTTTGAAATACTCAGTAATTTGAACATTGACGGAAAAGACCTAAGACTTATAAGAAAGCTATACTGGGACCAGGAAGCAGAAATAAGACTTAAATGAGATTACATTGAATTTAAGGTAATCCGAAAAGGAGTCAGGCAGGGGTATGTTTTGTCACCAGATTTTTTCAACATTTACATATAATATGAATAACCTACGCTATGCAGATGACACGGTACTTAAAGCTGAGTCGAAGAAAAACTGCAGTCTCTTCTGGATAAGGTTGTGGAGGAAAGTGAAAAGATAGGGCTGTCTGTAAATGTAAAGAAAACAGAATGTATGGTGGTTTAAAAAAAGCCATAAACCCATTATGTAGTATACGAAGCCAAGGAGGAATAATTAAACAAGTACGGAAGTTTAAGTACTTGGGCTGCACACTAACATCAGATAGTCGGTGTATTAACGAAGTTAGAAAACGCATTGCAATTGCCAAAGACATGTTTACAAAATTAATCCAATTCTGAAGAATAGAAATATTGGAATGGATACGAAAGTCCGTGTCTTGAAGGCATATGTATGGTCTACTCTCTATGGCTGTGAATGTTGGACAGTTACCACTGACATCAAGAAAAGATTAGAAGCTACCAAAATGTGGTTCATTAGGAGAATGTTGAAAATATCTTGGACAGAAATGAAAACAAATGATGATGTCCTGATAGCTTCAGGCATGGACAGGTCCCTACTTCAATGCCATCAGAAGGAGACAGATGGAATTTTTTGGGGCTTGTTTATTGAGAGGGTGGGTTGGAACAGCTTGCAGTATGTGGGAAAATTGAGGGCAAAAGAAGCAGAGGAAGGCAGCGAGTTAATTATCTCCAAAGCTTAATTAACTGGGTAACCAACAACAGCCTAAGTAACAAGAAGTTTATGCATTTAGCTCCAAACAGAAGTGACTGGAGGGCCATGATCGCCAATGTATGTTCCAGACTCAGCACCTAGAGAGAAAGATAGAAAGAGGGCAAGGTCACATGTTTGGTACACCTTAAGATAAAGTTGAGGATATAACAGTGTGATGATGGCACACTATTGAAATTTTGTGGCGTGATTTTAAGTCTTTGACGGTTGGCAGTGTGGCATATTGAATTTGAAACAAACTTTGAAACCAGAGACCAAAAGGTTGTGTGGTCCGATACCTTATTTTTTAGAAGCTGTTGTAGTGCAGGCGGGATGATTACGTTATTTTATGGACTCCTACTAAATGTCACTCCTTACATTACAATTAACATTTGAGTATATTGATATCTGCTCAATTTCTTTTTGTTAATCACTTAGAGCTCCCAGTGAGACCCCATCTGAATTTCAAGTCAAAATCTGGTTTTAAAGCAATAGCAACTGTAAGCCCTTGTTGTGCAAATGACTCTTTGATGTCAATTTTTCCACTCCCCTAGTTGTGGGAATTAATCTTTGATTGGTAGGTGCTAATACAGTATAAGTATTTTATATGCTTTAAACTGACAAGTTTTTACATAAGTTTTAAAATGTAGGTAGATAAATTGAGTATTTTACATCTAGTCTTTAACAATTAAGATTATTTAGAGATAATCTACCTGTGAAGAACTGATGGATGAGAACCCGCCGGGAATTAAACAAGGGACATCTAGCTTAGCAATGTCAAGATATGACCAAAGTATTTGTTTGTTTTTAAGCTTTTTGATAATAATACAAAGTCACTAATGATGACCAACCCGTGAAAAATCCTTTGCAGCTGTTGCGATTTTTCCGGCATTGAGAACGAATACACTTCAAATGCAATTCAAAGGTGGTAGTCTTGCCACTGTGACCGTCTATTAATTCATTAAGACATATGCATGCCACATAAGAACAAAACTGGCATGCACTTGTAAAGATTTGAAAAGTTCAAGATTTTTGCACTAAGCCCCACCCACTCATTAATATGTATGATATCACACCAAAAACAATAGGGACCATCTTTGAGTCATGATAAATCAATGTGCAAATATGACATAACATTGATGTATGGTTTACGAGATACCGTGTTTACAAACTGTTTTAAATAAAACCACATTATGCCCCGTCCACAATTAATATCAGTGATTTTGAACATTTTTTTATAATATGGGCATCTACAGTAACCCTAACATCTTATTTATGCCAAAGAGGATACAAAACAGAATGATATATGGTTATCAAAATATGAGCATTTTAATATTTTTACATTTTGCCCCGCCCACTCATCATTATGCACGATATAGAACACTAAAACATTAGGGACCATCTATGGATCATGATGCATCTATGTGCCAAATATGACGTGGCATAGATTTACCTCCAGAAGATATCGTGTTTACAAGCAAAGCCTTACAGACACACCACGTTATGTCCCATCCACAATTAATATCAGTGATTTCGAACATTTTTATAATATGGGCATCTACACCAACCCTTACACCTTATTTATGCCAAAGAAGATACAAAACGGATATATGGTTATCAAAATCTGAGCATTTTAATATTTTTACATTTTGCCCCGCCCACTTATTAATATGTACGATATCGATGGTAAAAACATTAGGGACCATCTATGGGTAATGATGCATCTATGTGCCAAATATGATATGGCATAGGTGTACTGTTTAGGAGATAACGTGTTTACAAGCAAAGCGTCACAGACACACACACACACACACACACACACACCCAAACGCGTTTAGATCTTACAACTGGTGACATATTTATAATCATATATAACTGGTAACCAATCACCCATACATGTGTAGACCTTACAACTGATGACGTGGCGTAATCCTATATAACTAGTGACCAATCAATCTACAAAACACACACATCGGATGGCTGTATTAGGAAATTAGGTTACACACGTATTTTTAATTAATCCTATCTAACAGGTGACATGTACCGAAATGCAAAAATACTGAACTAGAGTAGTGTTTTAGTTGTAATAGTTTTGAAAACAGCCATTTTTAGAACTAAAAACAACCGAGAAAGCCATCGATTGTGTGTGTGTGTCATCGCTTTGAATGTGTGTGAACATACGAATGTCATCAGTTGGTGTGTCTAAACAGGTACACACACACACACACACACACATACACTCATGCATACACATATACATACATACATACATACATACATACACCCATACATACATACATACATACATACATACATACATACATACATACATACATACATACATACATACATACATACATACATACATACATACATACATACATACATACATACATACATACATACATACATACATACATACATACATACATACATACATACATACATACATACATACATACATACATACGTTTTTGCAGACGACTGCATAGGTTCATACATACATACAACCAAAAATGGCTTTTTGATACATGTTGGCCATACATACATCTTTTGTTATTGATTACATACATTGTTTGGCCACATCAGTTGGCATTTTGCTATAATTAGTTATGTTTGGCGTTTTCTGTTTGGCTTTTTGGAGACTTGTTGGTCATATCAGTTGGCTCTTTTGTTATTGAATTAGTTAGTTTGGCGTTTTTTTGTTTGGCTTTTTAGAGACTTGTTTGGCCACATCAGTTGGCTCTTTTGTTAATGAATTAGTTATGTTTGGCGTTTTTTGTTTGGCTTTTTGGAGACTTGTTTGGCCATATCAGTTGGTTCTTTTGTTATTGAATTAGTTAGTTTGGCGTTTTTTTGTTTGGCTTTTTAGAGACTTGTTTGGCCATCAGTTGGCTCTTTTGTTAATGAATTAGTTAGTTTGGTGTTTTTGTTTGGCTTTTTGAGATTTGTTTGGCCATATCAGTTGGCAAAGATATGTTTGCGTTTTTTGCTTGGCTTTTTGGAGACTTTTTGTTTGGCTTTTTGAGACTTGTTTGGCCATATCAGTTGGCTCTTTTGCTATTGAACTACTTATGTTTAGCGTTTTTTTTTGTTTTTTTAGACTTGTTTGGCCATATCAGTTGGCTTTTTGTTATTGAATTAGTTATGTTTGACGTTTTTGTTTGGCTTTTTGTAGACTTGTTTGGCCATATCAGTTGGCTCTTTTGCTATTGAATTAGTTATGTTTGGCGTTTTTTGTTTGGTTTTTTGGAGACTTGTTTGGCCATATCAGTTGGCTCTTTTGTTATTGAATTAGTTATGTTTGGCGTTTTTTGTTTGGCTTTTTGGAGACTTGTTTGGCCATATCAGTTGGCTCTTTTGTTATTGAATAAGTTAGTTTGGCATTTTTGTTTGGCTTTTTGGAGACTTGTTTGGCCATATCAGTTGGCTCTTTTGTTATTGAATAAGTTATGTTGGCGTTTTTTGTTTGGCTTTTTGGAGACTTGTTTGGCCATATCAGTTGGCTCTTTTGTTATTGAATTAGTTAGTTTGGCGTTTTTTTGTTTGGCTTTTTAGAGACTTGTTTGGCCACATCAGTTGGCTCTTTTGTTAATGAATTAGTTAGTTTGGTGTTTTTGTTTGGCTTTTTGGAGATTTGTTTGGCCATATCAGTTGGCTCTTTTGCTATTGAATTAGATATGTTTGGCGTTTTTTGCTTGGCTTTTTGGAGACTTTTTGTTTGGCTTTTTTGAGACTTGTTTGGCCATATCAGTTGGCTCTTTTGCTATTGAACTACTTATGTTTAGCGTTTTTTTGTGTGTTTTTTTTAGACTTGTTTGGCCATATCAGTTGGCTCTTTTGCTATTGAATTAGTTATGTTTGGCGTTTTTTGTTTGGCTTTTTGTAGACTTGTTTGGCCATATCAGTTGGCTCTTTTGCTATTAAATTAGTTATGTTTGGCGTTTTTGTTTGTTTGTTTGTGTAGACTTGTTTGGCCATATCAGTTGGCTCTTTTGTTATTGAATTAGTTATGTTTGGCGTTTTTTGTTTGGCTTTTTGGAGACTTGTTTGGCCATATCAGTTGGCTCTTTTGTTATTGAATAAGTTAGTTTGGCATTTTTGTTTGGCTTTTTGGAGACTTGTTTGGCCATATCAGTTGGCTCTTTTGTTATTGAATAAGTTATGTTGGCGTTTTTTGTTTGGCTTTTTGGAGACTTGTTTGGCCATATCAGTTGGCTCTTTTGTTATTGAGTTAGCTAGTTTGGCGTTTTTTGTTTGGCTTTTTGGAGACTTGTTTGGCCATATCAATTGGCTCTTTTGCTATTGAATTAGTTATGTTTGGCGTTTTTTGTTTGGCTTTTTGGAGACTTGTTTGGCCATATTTTTTTGTGTAGACTTGTTTGGCCGAATCAGTTGGCTCTTTTGCTATTGAATTAGTTATGTTTGGCATTTTTTGTTTGGCTTTTTGGAGACTTGTTTGGCCATATCAGTTGGCTCTTTTGTTATTGAATGAATTAGTTTGGCGTTTTTTGTTTGGCTTTTTGGAGACTTGTTTGGCCATATTAGTTAGCTCAATTTGTTATAATTAGTTAGTTTGGCGTTTTTTGTTTGGCTTTTTTTGTTTGGCTTTTTTTGTTTGGCTTTTTGGAGACTTGTTTGGCCATATCAGTTGGCTCTTTTGTTATTGATTTAGTTATGTTTGGCGTTTTTTGTTTGGCTTTTTGGAGACTTAATCGTCTACAAAACATATCTTATTTTGGCTTAAATCTGACTTTTTCTGAAGTAGGCCTATAGCTACATATTACGTAGTCATATACCCACAAAAGAAATGTTGGCGACTAAAGCCTTTTTTGCAGACAAGTTTTCCTTTGAAATTACACAAACATCTTTCAAGTAAGACAAATGAAATGATGCGATCAATCCAGGGAAGTACCATTTTAAATAACTCTTTCCAGGATTAAACCTTGATATCAAAGCTAATCAATATCAAAGTATATTTGAAAAAACTATTGTAAACTAACTGACAATACCTGTGGTCATTATAGTACCGCCATGTATAATGTGTTTTACTATGCAAAAACACCTCAATAGAACCAACCTCGTTTAATATGTATAGTGTTACAGTGGGCATGTCATTAAAAACAAGAAGAACAAAGAAAGCCGTCGATCGGAAAATTTCGGCCGCGACACTTTGAAACAATGTTACCTTTCAACCAATTGATTAATTTTATGCAAATTTTTTGAATGCAAAATTCAATTGACCTATTATGTAATAAAAACAACACAATGTTTAGAATGTGGTGAACAATGCAAATTTAAGATTCAAACGCTGCCAAGAGTTTTGATTGGTTTAATATTTGTTCTTTTTATGCAAGATTAGGGCTTTTATCAATCTTCAATATTAATGGCATGGGAATGCAACATTGACCTTTATATCCCTTGTTCCATTAAGCACGAAGTCTTTTAACTGTGTATAATCTTAATATTCTTTCTGACTTATCATATTGCACATTGCTTGGGGTAATACTTGTCATGCAATATTTAATCGGTTATATACTGCAGAAATCACCTCGTAAGACTATAAGATTAATGTAAGCAATGTTTTTAAAGAATCATTGAATATCCTCGACATTTATGAAATTTATAGACATTAAATGGGAATTTCTATGCTTAAAATTAATCGTGAATCGTTACTATCTACGTTCCGTAATATAGTTCAACTATTAAAACATTCACAGCCACTTCAAAAGCACTCGCATAATTTATACAGAGGTAACACTATGGTTAATATAAACAAAATTCATTTGTTTATTCAGGTTTTCATCTTTGTAATATTCTAGATCCTCTGTTTAAAAACATCGCAAAAAATTGTGTTCTTGTTACAAAGTACTAAGTCTGGGGATAGCGGGTGGGTACGAACTATAGGTATGTGAATATGTGAGGGTGAAGGAGTTAGGGGTGCTTGGATGAGTTGTGTGGGAATGCTTGTTATAGAAGAAATAATGTATAGTTTTAAGTTGCATAATTATTGCAATTTTACTTTTGCTTACTTTCTTATTATTTTGTTATTATTTTTGTGCCTTTATTTTTGTAAAGGCGGTCTGCTTGTTCAAGCTTCTGCTTTTTTAGGCTTCATCCACTTATTAAATTATTTGATTACTGTTAAAATGGTTATATGTGTTGAAGGTTGTGTGGAAAATAAATCAATTGAATTGAATTAAATCGTAAAGGGCAGCTGCATCTCTGTTTCAGTTCCTAGACCCCCCACACACACACCCTCCCACACACACACGCCTAACTACACCATACTTCTGCATGCATTAAAGTATATTTGTTTGAACAAATGAAGACACGATTACAAATCTTTATTTGAGCTTTACAACATGGAACCGGTTTTATCCTGGGATATGATATCTATGTCCAAAACATTTAGAGGCAAGATTTCCATGAAGGTGATCGAAAAATAAACAGATAAGAACTTTTTGTCTTTTTAGGTACTGTTACGGTCAGATCATAACTAGTCAGAATGGACTTAAACCAGTAATAAGTGAACGGAGTGCCTCGTTTCACAGTAAATGGCTACTCTGACTTTCCTCTATGAAAGTTAAACATTTATACTATATTTGTGAACCATAGATGACATTGAAAATGACAATTCAGATGACCCAGATGTTGTCAGCGGTGTATTCTTGCTTAAAGTGTCTCATTTCGTCAGCTGGGAGATGTTACAGTTGAATAGAATCAAAGTCATGACATTTCTGGGTGCATGTCACCATTAATAGGATTAATTACTTTTGGTACCGGAGAATTGACTAATATCAGTGTAATTATGTCAATATAACATAGACCATAAGGCAAATACCATTACAGCCACGTACCACGAAGTCAAAGGAACAGAAAAGTCTCTCCAGAAAACTAGTCGATACAGCCATTCCTCCTCTTCATTGTTGGTAAACACTATCATAACAAATGTTGAAATGCCACAAGAGATCAATTTTTCTTCACGAGAAACCATTTTTAGAATTGAAAGGAAGAAAAGATAGGGCCAAGGCTGAAAAAGTTCAAAAGCATTTTTTTGCTGTGTCCCAACAGTTTAATTTACGACAGTAGATGTTTTAAAGTTTTTTAAATTTATTTGCGTTTATTTTTTAATAGCGCCGTACTTTTGGTTGAAGTGTAAATTTCTAGAGAATTTAATTTCAATCCTCAATGTTGTTGGAATGTTGCTTTGCATGAACTCGTACGTTAGACCACGTTATTATAATAATATTACGACTTCCACATTTAAATCAACTCACCGTGTGATTCTTTTGAATTTGACTTACCCCCCCCTTTTTTTTTTTTGCCTTCCCTTTCTTCCTGGGCTCAACTTGAAGTCAAGTTACGTTCCTGACTATAAGAGTTATATATCGTCCTGTCACGTCCTTTAATGGGAACAGAGTCAAAGCTTATAAATCTGATTAATGTTGAGAATAAAACTTATTATCTCTTTGGTGATTTCAATGTTGACCTTATTCAGTGCATAACTGAGTTTCTTGACCTTTTATTCGTTTTAATTTATACCTCGCATTTATTTCCAAACAAACTAGAACAACGGGCAACCTATCAACTCTTATATATAACATATTTCGAAATGAGCTTAATTAAATTCGTTTCCGGCATAATCTGATAATTGTATCTGAAGTAAGTGACCATTTACCTATTTATGTTATACATCATATCAGGCAAGGATCAAGAAATTTCCGATAGGAAGAAGGTGGGGAAGGGGGCACATCGGTTCTTTTAACTTTTGTTCTGTTGTGCATTAGGTTTAATGCAGAATTCAAAGACGTTATTCTTCTCATACTCTAGACTGATGTAGATATCAACCATACTTTCAATTAGAATAGCAATTATTAGTAAAAAGAGACTCGTTTCGGAGGGATGTAGCCCGCTCGCATCCCCCTGGATCCGCGCCATAGTGCCATAGTGTTATCTTTAAGTCAGATAAGTGTGATGATATTTTGTATGCTCCTTGTATAAACTTGCGACCGTTGTGATGGTGTGGACCGGAATGATATTCATGGTATCTCTGACGCTGCATATAACAATTTTATTCATGTACTTTGTACCTTATTCAACAAAAAGTTTACGTTTAAAAGACTTCATAAAAGAAAGCAAAGGCGTAATTTTTTTGAATAAATCCACTGTATTTTAAAATCTATAAAATGAAAAATAAACTTGTTAAAGCTTATCTTAATGAACTACTAAGAGTACAAATAATAATCATACTGTCTATACAATTAAATTAACTAATTTCACAAGACAAGCCAAAACAAATTATATTAAAATTTTTTAAAATAATAAACCTGTCGAATGAATTATTCTTTAACTTGGTTTCCCCAAGTAAAAGAATAATGATCCTTGTATTAAGCACAAAATAAGATTTTAACTAAATAAAACCTTAATTATTAATGTTTTCATTAACTACGTTATTACTACTATATGATCAAATCCCGATTATTCATTTTCTTTTCAGCTTTTAGCCACTTTATCTCCAAAGTAAGCAATTAAATTTTATATTCTGTCACCCACTAATCAATATGAAATAATCACTATAATTAACTAATTAACCAAAAATTCAATCTCTGGTATTGATACAATTCCTGTCAACATTCTTCAAATAACCACATTATTGCCGCTCCACTTGCATATATTGTTAATAGTGGCACGGTGGCATCTTTCCTGAACACCTTAAACTTACCACAGTCACACATGTATTTCAATCAGAAGATCCCATATCTGTCTCTAATTAACGACCTATTCTGTTCTATTGGCTGTCTCAAAATATTTAAAAAGGTAATGTATAATATCTTGACGGAATTCCTTAACAAACACAATCGCCTCTCTGTCAACCAGCTCGGTTTTATGTCGTGGCCCACAGGACGCGACAGGACTAAGTATTGTGAGCTCAATGCTCAAAATCCGCCATCTTTTAATTGAGAATTATTTTTTAAATTTGTTTGGATGAAGAAAATACGGACTTCAGATTAAGTGCTAAATTCCAGCAATGCTAATTCAAAAATTGATGGCGTTGTTTTTATTCCCAAAAATCTTGTAAATTGGCAACGCTGAGGAATGCAGACGAAAAGTTACGGCACCAATCCGATATTTTAATAGCCAGGTCCAAAACGTGATATAAAGAATTGTATCGTTTAGATGTTTTACTGTTTCAGAAACATAATATAAAATAATTATTACACCAAAATATTTTTTGAAGAGCACAAAGAGATAGCGAAGGAAAATTATATTTTTTTGAAATTTGAAACGAACGAGGCTAGTCTAACCGGAAACTTAAAAGCTAATTTAAGAAATCGTTAGCGTGCATGGGTATGTACGCCACTTTCCATCTGCCAGTGAAGTAATCTTGCAACCTGTCCTGAATCTGAATAGGTTAAGGTAAAGGTAATGGAAACTTATAGTATAGCGTACATTACTGTATGAACATGCAATGGTGCTTTGCAAACTTACAGGTTAAGTTAGCATAAATCCTTCTGGACATTAATGACAACCGAAAGTAGCAAGTATGAGGACAAAACAGTTAACAAGTTTAGTAGGCTAAGTTTAGCTTTCAAACAGTTTAGACTTGGTGAATGTATATCAATGTCTAGTGTTCTTGCGGTACAGCATTTCAATCGTTTAGTGTTTGAGCAGTTAGCAGGTTAGGGAAAGAAGGAGTATTTACATTCGTTTTAGCATACGGAACGTAAAAATTCAGATATCATGATGATTTCTTGTATTGATTATTATGTTTGGGATTAGGTAATCATTATCAATGGCGATGATTGTTATTGATTCTACATAGCATAAGGAAGCGGCTTGTTTTTAGCATGCTAATCTAATTTACGACGTCTTTATTTATTGTATCTATTCTATTTTATGATAAATTAATTAATACCTACATCACCTAGTTATTTTAAGGAAACTGAGGGCATGTTTCAGATTAGGGAGGACAGACTAGCAGAGGCACGTAGGAAGTTAAAGACCACCCCGGAAAAGGGTTTCCCGGTTGCATGCATGCTTTATTTTGATGACAAGTTGTGAAATTATTAACATAAAATTGAAATTTTGTTGATTTTGGCAACAGTTCTTGAAAAATTCTCCAAATTGACAGTGCTTTCCTGAAAAGTGAAGAATTCCTGGAAATTGAAGAAGATTTCACGAACATGCAAGAAATTTCTCGGAAAATGAAGGAGATTTCGCAAAAATTGACGGCAATTTCCATAAAATCATGAAAATTTCGCAAAAATTGAAGAAAATTTTCGAAAATAATTTTTTTTTTCCTGAAAATGATAAAAAATTCCTGTAAATTAATAAAGAATTTCCGTGATTTTTCCCAATTAGCGTGGACAAAAAGATAAATGCCTATTTGAAAATTGTATTGCTTTGAAACTTCATTAGCGTCGGGTACTGGGTTTGTTTACCATCGGCGCATATAAAGCAGCCGCTGGATTTTAAAGTTTTAAATTAGTTGTATTATAGTAGTTACTTATTACGTGATCTTTGAGCAGCTCTGTCTGATTGAAACAAGGTTTTCTAAAATGAATGGTCCTTCGTCACAAATATAGTTCTGTTGAACTATGAGATTTACGCCTAGTCTGTCTTATTGGGTTATGCAAAACAATGGAAACAGAAAAAGACCTGATGATAGCTGGAGGTACGGTTTAGCGTGTCAACGACGAGATCGCAAGTACAATCAAAGAAACGCCAAAGAGAATGTCCAAACGGTTAACGATATTTAATTCCAATGTTACAGTTAAGCATTTCAGACGGAGCTGCTCAAAGATCACGTATTAAGTAACTACTATGATACAGCTAACACCTTAAAATCCAGCGGCAAGATTTGATATGCGCCGCTGGTAAACAAACTCGGAATGTCACCTCCAGTATCCAAAGGTTTTTGGTTCTATGTTATGACTGTGGCCCTTGAAAAATTAGGTCCAAAATTGACATTTTTATAAAAGCCTGAAGATTTTCATTTAGGAGTGCAGATTTTTGGGTCAATATTGAAGATAGGCCATTGGGGCCAAAATGTAAGATGTTTGGTCGAAAATGGGAGGATTTTGGGTGTAAACTGTAAATGGTTTCGTCTAAAATTAACGACATAATTCAGTCAATACGATTGCAAAAAATGCCAAACATGGTTCATTTGATATTTCAGTTAATTACATTTATGGCTTCGACAGAATTTTGGGAGGTGAGGGAAAGGTTAAGCCCCCAATAGCCCGCTTAAACACGTCACTGCTTTCTGTATTACTATCCGTACAAAATGCCACGACAGCCCTTTTTTAAAGGGTGTTCTTGTCGTAAGAAGTAATTCCACTTATATGGTTACGCTTGACTTAATTAACTAAAGGTTTTGATGACAAAGAAAATACATTAGGTATTTTTGTAGGTAAATTATAATATGTTTGTACATAAATTACAAACATTACGGTATCCGTGGCATCGCTCATGATTGAAAATAATCTTCCCTCTCTTCCAACAAATTCAAATTCTTCTTATTTGCAGATGATACCAGTATCTTATTTAAAACAAGTGCTCAACGTTCAAGCATTCCAATACTTAATGACGAACTGACTCTTGTCTGTGATTGGTTTAAGGCTAACAGACTATCCCTTAATGTTAAACCAGAACATCAATGATGTAGTAGCCCAGCACTTACGTTGAGGCATGAATGATGGCGCCCACCCGATTTGAATTTCATTATTAGTAACTACTGTGAATAATGATACAGTTATGGTCAGTAACTACTGGCATGTATTATAATATGGTACATATACATATACGGTAGCATAGAACTAATTGGGCACTACTACGCTAGCCCAAAATGAGAACCCCTGCATGAGAAAGGTCTAATATTTGGGGATCTCCCATTTCATGAGACAGAAAGCTTAGAGGTTGAAACTTTTAGAAATGGCAGAGAAAGAACAGGTCTTGACTATGCATGTCCAATCTTGACGAGATCTGCTTCAAACAAAGTTTCATGCGGAACTATTTTTCCAAATGGACCCATGCCAAAACTTGTGTCATTTGGTGAGGGTGCACAACACCGATTCACTTCAGCCGCAAAAATAGCAAAAACCTTCAGGTGAACCCCAATTAAAAGTAACATCATCCAAAAAACATTAGATGATTCTGTTTAGAAAACATCGCGAAAGTCCCGGATATTCCGCTTTCTGTTCTGGTACAAAAAGATCCCCAACTTAAAAGGTTTTTGGTTTAAATGGGGCAAATAATTAGTTCCGTGCTATTTTAGGCTCAATTTCAAGTTACTTGCACTACAGTCGATCAAGTTCGTCATGTATACGCCTATTTTAGGTAAACAAATATTTTATTTGGCAGACCTTGGGACTCAAAGAAGTTTTAGAGGGCATGTAAACCCCCTTCCTCCAATGCAACCTAACCCGACACCCCTTTGTGACTCCAATGTTTTTACCAGACTTTCCTGTGGTGACCTTCTTCGAATAATTAAGCAAAATATTCCGAAAGTTCAGTGAAATATTCGAAAAAATGAGTAAAACATTTTAAAGGCTGAGTGCAATTTTCTGAAAACTGAGAAAATGTTTCGGAAATTCTACGAATTTTCACCACAATTAACAGATTAAGAACATTCTAATTTCCATTTATTAAATTGTTTAAATATTTACGCAAATTTCATAATTTTCCATGGTTCCTCGAAGCCCTCGAAGCACAAGCCCCCAGAAGTGGCTTGTGCAAACATTTTTTCTGGTCTCAACATTTATGTTGAGACCAGAGATGAGAGCACGTTATTTGTTTAAAGCCCATGCCTGGTGTTTATCCTAGATTGATGTTACAGCGAGGCTTAATCTAAAGGCAGATGTTAATATTAAAGATGGTAGAAAAGAAATATGTAAATGATTGTAGCCAGTGGTTTAGAAGGGCCGGTAACGCGAGGTCTAAACCATGAACATTTTCGAGGGGGCTGAAATTTTAAAATGATTTGAAGTATGATCTATTTTTAGAATTCATAAGTTTTTTTAGATGCTAAGGCCTGAAAAATGTGGAAAATTGTAAGGGAGGGGCGAGCGCGAAAAAAGTGTTTTCCTTCTTTGGACTGCTTTAGGATTAAGTATCAAAATGTTTATAAAACGGAATCAAAACACTTTATTTCCTTTTAGATGGTTGGTTTCTTTTATTGTGCTCAATTTTTATATCTCACTCATCTGCTCATGCTTTTTGTGTGATTTAAGATTTTCTTTTCATTGAATGACACACTCATTACAAACAGGCAAGACAACTTTGCATTTTCAAGCTCTTGTGGGCGGCAGGCTTTCCTCCGAAGCAACAGCAACATTCAACAGGCAAAAGTTCAGTGTTTCTGCGCCATTTTGTAGGGATTTTACGAAGCGTTAAAATTAAGATTTTTTTTAAACGCCGCCAATATTATTCGGCGGCGAGTTAGGGGCGGCGGAGGAGGGAAATAACTTTTTTTAGGCCTAATGATATTCTCCAAATATTTTCAGTGGACCGAAAAAATTCACCCCTTAAGCCCCTTTTCTTGAGTGGAGGGGGGGGGGATAAGGTGGGGGTACGTTATTGTTGTATATCTATAACTTGCACAATAGGATAGACTGCCCATAGCTAAATATCTAGCTATGATTGAAGCCATATACAAAATTCATCCCAGAAACCAGTTTCCAAACGGGCCCTAGTTGTACCACTGCTTAGTGCAGCTTTTGTACAGGGGTTATAGAAACGTCAGGAATATGGCTTTTATTATGTATCATTTCCGAAAATCTAGGGCAAGGTCATGTGTTTGGTACACCTGAAGATGAAGTTGAGGATATGACGGTAGGATGACGGCACACTATTGAAATTTTGTGGCGTGATTTTTTTAGTCTTGGGCGGTTGGTAGTGTGGCGTATTGAATTTGAAGCAAACTTTGAAACCAGAAGCCAAAAGGTTGTGTGGTTCCGTTGCCTCATTTTTAATTTTTAGAAGCTGTTGTAGTGCAGGTGAAATAATAACGTTATCTTTTTTCATGGACTCCTAGTAATTGTCATTCCTTACATTATAATTAACATCCGAGTATATTGAGATCTGCCTAATTTCATTTTGTTAATCAGTTAGAGCCCCCGGTGGGACCCTATTTGAATTTTAAATCAGCATGTTTCATGGCTTCTTCCTCTCCAAACAGAGAAATATTGAAAAGTGTAGTCATATAAAGCAGGTTTTAAAGCAATAGTAACTTTGAGCACCAGTTGTGCGAATGACTCTTTGATGTCATTATTCCCCTCCCCTTGTTGTGGGAATTAATATTTGATTGGTAGGTGCTAATACACTATAAATATCTGTGTTTCAAACTGACAAGTTTTTACGTTAAGTTTTTAAACGTAGGTAGATATATTGGGTATTTTACATCAAGTCTTCAACAGTTAAGGTTATATAGAGATAATACACCTGTGAAGAACTGATGGATGAGGACCCGCCGGAAATTCAACCAGGGACATCTAACTTGACAATGTCGAGATATGACCAAACTATTTGTTTCTTTTCAGCTTTTAGATAATTATGCAAAGTTACTGATAATGACCAACCCGTGAAACATCCTTTGCAACTGTTGTAATTGTTCAGCATTGAGAAAGAATGCACTTCAAATGCAATTCAAAGGTAGCAGTCTTGCCACAGTGACCGTCTTATAATTCGTTTAGTATTTGTCCTGGGAGAACTATAATGCTATTATTGACAATAAACAAAAGAACTTAGGTTTATGAAAGGGTAGCAATTCACAACAGTATAAATGAGATTAATCTAATAGAAATTTACAGGTTGTGGTTGGAGTCAAGATATATATTTTTTAATTTCAAAATTAATTAAGCGACATTTTAACAGCATAAGCATGTGCACACTATCTAACGACATACGCATGCCACACAAAAAGCAAAACTGGCATGCACTTGAATTTTTTTGAAAAGTTCATGATTTTTGCCACTCTTTAATATGTATGATATCGACACCAATATATTATGGACTATCTTTTAGTAATGATTAATCAATGTGCCACATATGACAAACCACTCATGTATGGTTCACGAGATACCGTGTTTACAAGCTGTTTTCAGTAAAACAACATTATGCCCCGCCCACAATTCATATCAGTGATATTGAACATTTTTATAAAATGGGCATCTACACCAACCCTAGGACCTTACATATGCCAAAGAAGATACAGAACAGATATAATTTTATCAAAATATGAACACTCTAATGTTTTTACATTTTGCCCCGCCCACTCATTAATATGCACGATATCGGTAATTAAAACAATTGGGAACATTTATGAGTCATGACGCATCTATGTGTCAAATATGACATGGCATAGACGTACCGTTCAGGAGATATCGTGCTTACAAGCAAGCGTTACAGACACACCACATTATGCCCCGCCCACAATTCATATCAGTGATTTTGAACATTTTTATTAAATGGGAATTTACACCAACCCTAACATCTTATATATGCCGAAGAAGGTGCAAGACAGGTATATGGCTATCAAAATATGAGCATTTGAAGATTTTTACATTTTGCCCCGCCCACTAATTAATATGTACGATATCGATAATCAAAACAATAGGAACCATTTATGGGTCATGATGCATCCATGTGCCAAACATGATATGTTAATGAGATATCGTGTTTACAAGCAAAGCGTCACACACTCATACATATATACATTTTGGCAGACGACTGCAGAGGTTCCTGATAACCAAAAATGGCTTCTTGAGACTTGTTTGGCCATACCAGTTGGCTCTTTTGTTATTGAATTAGTTATGTTAGGCGTTTTTTGTTTGGCTTTTTGGAGACTTGTTTGGCCAAACCACTTGGCTTTTTGGATATATTGAATGACTTAGTTTGCCGTATTTTGTTTGGCTTTTTGGAGACTTGTTTAGCCATATCAGTTGGCTCTTTTGCTATTGAATTAGATATGTTTGGCGTTTTTTGTTTGGCTTTTTGGAGACTTCTTCGGCTGCAAAATATATCTTATTTGGCTTCAGTCTGACCTTTTCTGATGTATAGCTACATCTTACATAGTTATCAGTCATATACCCACAATACACTTTTCGACATACTGGTGGTGTGTACGGCCGCAGATCAGTAAACGACAGCAATCACACAACGTTAGCATACAGAAACGGGTTAAAGTGAAGAAAATTACGTCCATGCGATGGTAAATGGTTCTACAACTACAGTACATTCCTCCGTCCCAGCCTAAGGCGGTACTCATGATACAGTAAGCCTACATCCTTGCCTAGCCTCTGGACCCACCTTGTGGCCGATCTCTTTGAAAATGTGGAATATTTTTGACTTGATAACGGTTTGGCTTTTTTTTTTTTACTTGGCTTTAAAAAACAACTGATTTGGCTTTTTGCACTTGGGACGATTTATCAAACCTGTTTGGCACCGGGACATGATGCAGGAGAAAATTCCAGTTGAAATTTTCCCAAGTGGTCCCAATTTTTTGGACAGGAATTTCGGAAAATCCCAACATGGATGAACTGATCCAAGTTGGGAATATATTAATCACAATTGAGTCATCCCAGTTGGGACATTCCAGTTGGGACATTCCAATTGGGACATCCCAATTGGGACATACCAGTTGGGACAATCCAGTTGGAACATCCCAGTTGTTATTCGCACCGTACTAAGCAGCCGAGTGATTTCCGATTATTTTATGTCAGCTTTGGAAAATTATTGAATGCAAAATTCAATCCAAAATACACACCAAACCAACGAAATATTGTATGCAGGGATCAATCCATACAAGGAAAACATAGTAAAACAACAAAATGTCGAAGAAAACACTTTAGGATGTGGTGAACAATGCAAATTTAAGGTTCGGATTCGGACGAAAATCTGATTCTTGGGATAGTCATTGCTTGACCTCAAAATTCCTTAGAAGGATGTTGAGCTAAAAACAATGTTTATTATTTTATAAAACAGACAAAGGTATGACCCCAAGCTTAATATTTGTAATAAAGGTTACATTTTTATGCAATCTGATAGTGTTAAGTTATTAGGGCTTTTATCAATCTTCAATATTAATGGCATGGCAATGCAACATTGACCTATTATGTAATAAAGTTGCCAAGATTATTGGTGTTCTCTACAAGATTAAGCATGTTGTATACCTCGTTATAGTCTTTTAATTCTTTCTAATTTATCTTATTGCACATTGCTTGGGGTAATACTTTTCATGCATTATTTAATCAATTATATATACTGCAGAAAAGGGCTGTTCGTTTAATCATCTCACAAAACTATAAGAATAATACTATAAGCAATGTTTGTATAAAGAATTGAATATCCTCGACGTTTATGAAATTTATAGACATCAAATGGGAATTTGTATGCTTTGAATTAATCGTGAGTTGTTATCATCTACGTTCCGTAATTTAGTTCAACTATTACAACATTCACAGCCACTTTAAAAAGCACTCAGATAATTTATACAGATGTAACAGTTTGGTCAAAAGGTTGTGTGGGAAATAAATCAGTTGAATGAAATTAAATCGTAAAGGGCAACTGCATACACACACATACACACCCACCCACATACCCTCCCCCATCCCCACACACACACACAGACACCCCCTCATACACACACACACACCATAACACACCATAGTCCTGCATACATTAAAGTATATTTGTTTGAAAAAAATGAAGACACGTTTAAAAATCTTTATTTGAGCTTCATAACGTGAAATCGGTTTTTTCCTGGCATATGATATTTATGTCCGAAACATTTAGAGGCAAGATTTCCATGATCGTGATCGAAAAAATAAACAGATAAGAATTTGTAATCTTTTAGCCACGTACCACGAGTCAAAGGAACAGATAACTAGTCGATACAGCCGTTCCTCCTCCTCAGTGTTGGTAAACACTATCATAACAAATGTTGAAATGCCCACAAGAGATCAATTTTCTTCACGAGAAACCATTTTCAAAATTGAACGGAAGAAAAGATGGGGCCAATGCTTAAACCTGAAAAGCATTTCTTTCTTTTTTAAATAGAGAAGAAAATCAGTGTCCCATTACTGTAATTTAAAACAAATGTTTAAAAGTTTTTCATTTGCGTTTATTTTTGAATAGCACCATCACTTAGAGCCGTACTTTTTTAAAGACAGTAGATATCTAAGTTTTTCATTTGCGTTTATTTTTGAATAGCGCCGTCACATCTCGCCGTACTTTTGGTCGAAGTGTATATTTCTGAAGAATTTGGTTTCAATCCTCATTGTTGTTGGAATGTTGCTTTGCATAAACTCGGTACGTTAGATCAAGTTCTCTTAATGATTTTACGACTTCCACATTCAAGTAAAATCTCCGTGTGATTTTTTTAGCAGCAAGAGTTTGGTTGTCTGTTTTGTGTTTGTTTTATGGGACTCGGACGAAAACACAGAATATCTAAAAACAAAAGCACACACCTGACTATTAATCCCTTGCACGTCATTAAGATTCCAATTTTTACTTATCATCAATAAATAGTGTCAACCAATATTTTCTCTCTTATTATCGAATGGTAGCCAAATTAGAAATAATACAACCTCTGTGGTCACATTGCCTTAAAAAAGATCGCAGATTTAAGAATTATTTCTGGGCAGCCATCGATATTATTATTAAACTTGAAGAAATGCATTGCAGAGTTACTTACATGGATTATTTTACATCGGTAACATCAAGCATTTTGCATATATCAAAGATCCCTCAAAGCAAAATGAAACGTTTCGCCTTGACCTAAAAACAATAGACTGATAGGAGAGTGGACGCACCAGTGGCGTAGCCAGGATTTGTATATGAGAGGGGAAAGGGGGGGGTGGGAATTGAATTGAACCGACAAGATATTCAGTGGTGTAGTTGAGGTGACACCGAAGGTCTGACTTCGAGCGCAAAAGCGCTCGACTTGTAGGCGTGGGGTCAAGGGGCCCGCTTAAGGGCCCCTGGTGAAATTCAGAGGCGAAGCCCTGGTATGGGTCCAGGGGCCAAGCCCTCGGAAGCTTTCGCAAAATTGACATTTCAAGGGGGAAAAAGTAGGTCACAACGCATAGTAAGAAGGTGTATTATACAAGTCAAAATTAATGTCAAAGAGAGCTATAATACACCATATACAAAACACAAAATCGAAGCGCAAAGCGCTCGACTTGTCGGCGTGGGGTAAAGGGGCTCGCTTAAGGGACCCTGGTGGGGTCCAGGGGAGAAGTACAAGTCCCGGCAGATTCCAGAGGGCGAAGCCCCCGGAAGCTCTTGCAAAATTGACATTTAAGGACAAAAACGTATGTCACAACACATAGCAAGAAGGTGTATCATATAAGTCAAAATTCATGTCAAAGAGAGCTGTAATACACCATATATAAAACACAAAATCATAAAAACGCATAATGTGGAAATATGTTTTATTGTTTACGTTTGTACATGGTTAGGTTTATCGTCTCTCTTTGAAAAATATGGGTTGTCTAAAAGAGAGGTTTTCTATTATTTATTACAAACTTGTGTAAGTGTTAACAAACTCATAAAATGAGCCTGTTCTGTATCACGTGCACTCCGACACCCACCTCCCCCTCTTTCCCCTGTTTCTCGCCCCCTCTCTCTGTCTGTCTTAGTTCATGTATTTAAATACAAAATCGCACAAATGTTTTATAAATTGTTACCGAAAACCCATTTTCTGAGAAAGTGCCCTTTTGAAATCTAAAAACATATTAAGCACCTGGAATGTCAAATCTTGTTGAACCGACGGCACCAATCTGAACCAATGGATTCAAATATTAGGAGTAGGGGGGGGGGGGGAGCTTACCCCTCTGGCTATGCCACTGGGACATACCGTATACCCAGTTTCCAACAAACTTTTTCGGACAAGTGGATTTGGTTCAGTGTGTGTTGATAACTGACTGATGTATTTTCCTATCAAAATGATTTTAAACGAAACAAACTCAACTTACACAATAGGAGGTTGGAGTAGTGCCTTTGGTTCAGTTTCTTTGTTGGGTTAGAAGACTCATCAATAAACATGATAAGTTAAAATTCTTATGAAATAAGACACATGGTTCCATTGTTGTTTAGAGTCATCAAGCTTCGCTTTCAGTCATTCTCCTTTCACAGCTCCAACCGTTGAAAAAGCAAAAGGAATGTAAAATGGTATGTGATTCTAAGTAAGTTAAGGTAGTTCTTTCTTTCTTTATTTATTTATTCAGATACCTGTTTTAATATTTAAAAATTGTTAAAGCGTGTTAAACGGTTATTCATAAATACTTTAAGGAAATCCTTGCATCTGATTGGTTAATTACCCATGTTCGAATGAAGTATCGAGACATGGCTTGAGCTTCCACATGAATTTCTATAAACAAGTTGGGAGAATTAAAATTGTTGATCAACAATGAATCTCCACTTGTTGTTTTTCAATGTGTCTTTCAGATCATACACCTCAATTTTACACTTTTGTTTTATACATTATCCCTGTAGTTATTGGTTTATAATGAAAATTGGATATTTCAACGCCAAAACAAAACAGTAGCCAATTTTTTTTTTCCTGCTCGCGACCGTACGTACCGTATATTCGTGTTATCATCTTGTTGTTAAGTGAATCTATTTTAATGTGTTAGGAGAATAAACTTGTTATCAACATGATTCGAATTTGTTTGCATTTTTTTCTTTTTTTCAAATTTTATGTCAGAATTTATGAATC